>VXBC01010527.1:66501-98220 GCA_013399945.1 Ploceus nigricollis | reverse complement strand
AAACTTAAGGCATCACCAGGGCACCCACAGCTCCTGATTCTTCTCCAGGTGAGCAGGGGAAAACCTATCTCCTTGCTGAGGAGCCCATCAGTCTCTGCCAGGACTGGTTTCCTCTAATGCATTTTCGAAGGAGCTGAAGGATCACAGAATCCCAGAAAGGTTTGGGTTGAAAGGACCTTAAAGCCCAGCCCATTCCACCCCTGCCATGGGCAGGGACACCTCCCACTGTCCCAGGCTGCTCCAAGCCCTGTCCAACCTGGCCTGGAACATTTCCAGGGATCCAGGGGCTTCTCTGGGAACCTGTGCCAGGGCCTCCCCACCCCCAGGGAAGGATTTCTCCCACAGCCCAGCTCCTGCTGGAGAGGGCACAGCCAGAGCTGCCTCATCACACAGCAATCCCAAGGAACTGGTGATGCTCAAACACAGCTTTCCCCTCCAGGCCTTAGAACTCCGCAATCCCGTATCCAAATAATCCTTTCAGCTCATAACATATTTTTAGACATCCCATTAATATTTAACGAGACAGCCCACAGCAAGTTAGATAGCACAGCAATTAATTTTTAAATGCTGACATTTATTACAGCATGTAAGCGCTACCTAACTTGCTGTGGGCTATCTGGATAAATGTCAGTTAAATATCTAATAATTCCTTACAATTTAATATGAACATAAAAAAAAAAAAGCCCTGTAATTATCCATTATTTTTAAAGTTTGATTGAGATTTTAATTTGGGCATTTAGGTTTCTCTCTCACCCATCCCTGCTTCAGCCTCTGAGGCGAACTCATTTTTGGTAATTAATTTATACATTGATTAATTTAGTTTCATCTAATGTTTAAATCCATGCTTGGAAAGCCCAAGATACAACAGAAAAAAAAACTGATTAATGTTGCAACAGGCTGAGGGGACACCCAGCAGCCTGAGAGATGGACCTGGCATTCCCAAAGGGAAGAGACAGAGAGGACCAATTAAGAATATGCAGGAATTAGCTTTGGGAACCACCCGAGCATGGACAGGCTGAGCCTGTCCCACATCCCACCAGCTGCCATTCCAGGTAAATTCCTCACACCTGGATCACAACAGAGGTGTTGAGAATTCGTTAACAGCTTTGGCAATCAAAGGAATTCTGAACAAAAGATTTTTGCTTTGACAGAGTAATTTAAAGTTATTTTAAATAGAAGGAAGAAAAACTTCAAATTTGTAACTCTGAAAACCTCCCTTCACAGCAGCTCAAGGCAGCCTCTTCCCAACCCTGTATGAAGGGGTTTCCCTGTCACAATATGGGAGCAGAAAAGCTCATTTCTGCCCAGAAACTGCAGCTCAGAAGCAGCATCTTTTCCTCCCTGACTGGGCCTCTGATTCCATGAGCAGCACTGCAGCCACTTGCCCCATCCCACTGCTCCCAGAGCACCTTGTCCCACCACAGCCCAGGGTGTGAGGAGCCACTGGGGCTCCGTGGGAAACACACTGCTCTAGAAACAGCCCTGCTTGTACCTCATACATTCTCCTGTCATTTTTATTCCCTGGGTGTTTTATTACTGAGGGATATTTGCATGAAAATAGAATCTTTGTTTCATAAGAATTCATCTGCTCCTGTAATGCGGTCCTGGAGGAGCTGACAGTGAATGAACAAGCTGCATTTCTCATGTTCTCGCATACGCACAAAAAATTGCCAATTATTTAAATTATTGTATCTTTTGGAGGCTTAATTTTCCTCCATGAATTTCCTGTTCAATCAATGCCACAGTAATCCTGAGCTCTGAATGGGAGGAAGGTGCCAAGCAGTGGCTGCATGAACCTGACAGGAGATTTTTCCAGGGGTTTCTGGGGTTGGGAAATCTCAGTGTTTACATTCTGCACAGCAGCTGTGACAGGACAGGGGTGACAGGAACAGCAGAAGCATCAGGATGGGACATAAAGAAGAGGAATTCAAGGGGTTGAGTTTCCTCTCTGTATCAAAACCTCTGGAAACATCCTCCCCCCCTTCCCAAGAGAGGTCTGTGCCCTCAGGGCAATGGGTGTAAATGAGCACATTCCAGTTTTTCATAAAAATAGATTACTTTGGGGAGGCTGCCCGTAACAACACACTTCTCACATGCTTCAGTTCTCAGGGTTTTAATCAAAATTTTCTTTGAGATGCTTCCCAAAGCCTTCACAGAAATATTGTGTTTTCCAAAGGCTGCAGGAAGAGCACTTGTAATTGGAAAAAAAGCAATACCAGCTTAGGAAATGAACCTGGTAAAATTCCCAATTAAAATTTGTTTTAAAAACCAAACAAAACTTTACAGAGAAGAAACCAAGCCTCATAGCAAAGGGGAAGGTTCAGATTCACTAAAAACAACTTATCAGGAAGGGGTTCCATGTCACCTTGGTTTGCCATCCCTTCCTTTCCCAAGGACATGTGAGGGAAGCTTTAACCAGCACCACGGGGCTTTCCAGCCACAGGACCATTCCCATGAATTGTTCTTCCAGGAATCAGAGTAAATAAGATGAAAACCTCAGTCTGTGATGCTTCTGAACAGGCATTCTGTTCCCTTACCCTTATTTAATTGGAACAAATGTAGCCATTTAGATCTACATATCTTCCAAATTTCCAGTGTCTCCTGCAATTCACACCAATCTTTTATCACCTGATAAACAATCAGGTTCTTTACCTGCCTAATTCTGCCTCGCTTGCTCCCAGGCTCTCCTGAGCCATCCAGCTTGTGCACATGTTCATTAGCTCCATCCATTTCAGCTGTACCACCTAATGGACTGAAAAAGCTGCAGGAATGTGAGGAAGAACCTGCACAATTCCCTTCTGCAGACACAGCTCACCAGGCACAGGGGGCAGTGACAGAGCCCAGCTCACCTCCCTGGATGAGGCTGCAGATTCTGGGATTTCCTGTTCAGGTTTCCCTTTGCCCTTGTGTTGGCTGCTGGGAGGTTTCAGTTCTCCTGATTAGAAAGAAAAACCAAGTGCATGGAAACAGGAACAAACAGAACTAATCCAAAAACACAGACTAAAAACAGTTTTGCAATTGTGGTGTAATGGAGGCGCCTGGGGGCAGCAATAATGAAGATATTAAGTATACAATGCTGGAGTATAAAATTTCAACAGCTAAATATCAGCTCCTGTTCTCATTCCTTCCAGTTCCCCAAAATATGTCTGTGCCCTGTTTCACTTCCACATGCAGAATTATGAATTATGCATCGCCAGGAAGAATTTCTCCATGGAAAGGGTGGTGAGACAGTGGAATGGGCTGCTCAGGGTGGAGTCCCCACCCTTGGAGGTGTCCAAGGAAGGACTGAAGGTGACACTCAGTGCTCTGGGCTGGGGACAAGGTGGGAATCGGCCACAGGATGGATTCAATGACCTTGGAGGCCTTTTCCAACCTCAACGATTCTGTGATTTTCTGCATTTAAAAAAATACCATGAAACCAAGCACAGCCACCAGCATGGACAGAGCATTTGGCTGTTGGTTACCAACAGGGCAGAGCCAAAATCAGCAGCACCCCATTGGAGCTGGGGGGCTGGAGAAGCTCCTGCCACAATGACATTGCATCCCCTCACCAGGACCCTGCAGAGGAGCTGAACTGCAGCAGTGGCAGTGGCAGGGTTCTTCTGATCCTGCTCATCCTGATGCCTGTTCTGGGGCANAGAACTGCAGGGTTACAAATATATAAAAAATATAAAAGCTGAAATCCTGAGGCCCCAGCCTGGATCCCACCCTGCACCCCTGGCCGGGCTCACTCCCTCTGATTTCCCTGATTCCCCACCAGCCTCCCCCTGCTCACGGGGCTGTGATAAACCAGCAGCAGGCTTAACCTTTTCCAAAGGGCATCCCCCTCATCATGCACCATTTCCAGCACTTCACAGAGCACGTCCCAGAGGACTGGGAGACGAGGCTGTGCGAGCAATAACCTTTGAAAGCCTCCCAGTCTGTCGGGCCCACAAATTACTAAATTAATGGTCGGCCTTACCTTTGGAAAAGGCAAACAGAGGGAACAAGGAATGTGAGCAGTCAGCTTAAAGGGAATGAGAGCCATTTCATGCATCTCTCCTGTCACTGGGCTGTTTAATGTAAGCAAAGGATTCACTGAACTCTGATGAAGAGCAGCAGCTGCCCTGGGATTCGTAAGATGGATCTGACACAGGAAAACATGTTTCCTGCCATAATCCAGATTAATCACCCTGTCCATGTCTCAGGTCCCCTCTGCCACTTGCTGACAAAGACTCCACAGCTCTGCAGCTGCTGCTGCCTCCTCCTGGGAGAGCCTCCCTCGTACTCCAGAGGGGACCAGTAACAATGGGGAGATGTTGGTATGCACTGAAAGCCTCAATAACGAAACTCCAGCCTAACAGAAACTACTGCATGTGCTGCCACATCCTGCACGTGCTCACCCACTGCCTTTGGGAAACATGGAACATGTGGAATAGGAAGAGGAAACAGTCTGGAGGGTCTGTATCTTACTTGCTTCAAGGTCCTCAAAGAGGTTGCAACAGGAACAACCAGGCCTCAACTTCCAATTTTTTGGTATTTCCTCCCTCAGAATCCCATTCCTGCAGTCAGTGGAACCACAGCAAGGCAGAGCTGGGTCAGGTGTGAACTGATCCATGGAGCAGGCAGAGCATGACCAGGAAAAACCTCCTCCCACCTCAGCCACCCAGAGAGGAAAACCCCTGGTCAGGTATCAAGGAATCCCAGGGGACAGTCACCCCCAGCCAGCAATGCTTCAGCAGACTGTGGGCTGCCCCAAATCATGCCAGGAGAGGTTTAGATTAGATATTAGAAAACATTTTTTCCCAGAAAGGGTCGTAAAACATTGGCACAGGCTGCCCAGGGCAGTGGTAGAGTCTCCATCCCTGGAAGTGCTCAAAAAACATGTGGGCTTGGCACTTGAGGTGGCTTGTGGTGAATATGTGATGGTCTTGTGGTGAATATGGGTTCATAGTTGGATTTGATATCTTAAAGGTCTTTTCCAGGATTCTGTGATTCCACCTCTGGATGTTCACTGACAGACCCCTCTGCTGCCAGCCCAGCTTTGGGAACATGTAAAAAACCTTCATGGTGGCACAGGGTAAGAGAATAAGCAGAGATCAAGGTATTTCTCGTTGTTTTCAAGTTGTTCTGTTATTTTCAGTGATTCTGAAGGCTGCCCACATCACCTGTCCCAAAGCAAACCTGTCCCTCTCCACTGCCTGAGATGGTAATTCATCAGCACGTCTCTCCAAAGGAAACACAGCACCATGGGAATGGATAAATACACGAACATCTGAAAAATGTATGTTGTAATTCACCAACAGATTCAAATCATCGCCGGGAGCCTCCTGGTTCCGACAGCGGTTCCCTAAGGCTGTTCAATCATCCACCGTGAGCTACAGCCCTAAAATCCTGAGCTTGAGTCTCTGTGGGGCACAGAAAGGGCCCAGAGCTGCAATTCAAACACTGCACATGCACACCGTGGCTCCAGGGTGAGTGCTGAAGGTGAGGACAGGACAGGAGCTGTGGCACTGACGGCAGGGCTGCGTGGGAGGGACTGTCACATCCCCTGGCACCGCGGTGACGGCTACAACCGGCTCCTTCAGGGCTCTTAGAGCAGCTGCCAGCAACTGAGCCACATGAAATATTCACTGGCGTGTTGGAATCTTACAGTCAAAGAGCAGCCAGTGGAAAGCCAACAGCAAAAAGAGGAAAAGTATCTTTAAAGAATATATTTTTAGGAAGTATTCTGGGACTTTCGGAATTTTTCCCAGGGGCACCTGCAAACACGGGGACTTGTGAGCAGCTCACGTGAGTCACCTGGCCATCCCAGATTCCCTGAGTGATGGACCTGGTGCCACATTTGGGGTATTTTTTTCCCAGATGCATTTTATTCTACCCTTGTCCGCAGTCTGAGGGACAACTGAGTGCCAGGGCTCTTCTCACACCAGACACAGGAAACTCTTTGGTTTCAAACCAAACTTTCTCTGCCCAAATCCAATGCCAGTTCTGCCCTGCACCTGATTAATTGTGCTGATCACTTCACCTGGTGCTAATCAGAGCAGTGCAATGTTCCTCATTGTTAAACGGAGTGATTAATTACCAGGATTGCCAGGGAAGTCTGCCACCAGCAGCATAAATTCACAGAGCGTGTTTGGAAGTGTTTGCCAGTGGCAGAGCCTGAGGAGTAAAATATTGCCTTGTTATTTGTCTTCCCCCATCACATGGCAAGAGCAGCAGCCACTGGAGAGGGAGCTCAGGCCTTTGTTGATTTAAATTATTGTGAGACCAGCAGTATAACACAAGGATTTATTTTTATGGATTTGATTCAATGAGAACATGCCAAAAGCTGTCCCCGAGGCCACTGTGACCTGTGGTGACTCCTCAGCCCAGCACTGTGTGATGGGCCCTTCCAGCACACTCAGGCTCCAGCACTCCTGCTCAGAGCACCCAAATGTGCAAAAAATTTGAAACTCAAGGCTCAAAGTCCAGCTCAGAGGGCAGCAACACAGTCCCCAGTGAGGAAAACTCGGAAAAAAGCTGATGTTTAAGGTTTAAGCCCTTTTTTTTTTTTTTTGCTCTGGTTTGGGAATCAAGTAAAGAAATTACTGAGGAAATTATTTTTCCAAATCTCTACCTAACAGAAACATTCCCTTAAACTTGAATTTTGTTATTTCATTTGAAGTGGCAGATTTGCCTTTGCTCATCCTTGGTTACTTTTTGCATATATATGCACACAACAGGGTAAAATCCTTGTTCCAAGAGCAGACACCCTAAGAGGAGGAGGAGGAGGAGGTGTCTGCTGGCAGCTGTTGGAGCATCTGGTCCTTTTTAACCAACGGGTACCTTCTCATTCTGTGAGGTGGTGGAGGCAACAGCACGTGTCTCTGGCTGCTGCCTCTGAACTTCTGCACAAAACCATCAAAGCAATTTTTTCATCTACACCTGGAACAGGTGTGTGAGATCTTCCTGCCATGCTCCCATCCTGACTCAACCCACAGCATCCCCAGAGGTGACTTTGTCCTTCACAATCCCTCAGGCCTGAGCACAGACTGACAGAACAGAGAATCCCAGAATGGTTTGGGTTGGAAAGGACATTAAAGCCAATCCATTCCACCCCCTGCCATGGGCAGGGGCACCTTCCACTATCCCAGGTTGCTCCAAGCCCTGTCCAACCTGGCCTTGGACACTGCCAGGGATCCAGGGGCAGCCACAGCTTCTCTGGGCACCTTATGCCAGGGTCTCTCCACCCTCACAGGGAATAATTTCTTCCTGATATTAAATTTGAATATTCAGTTTGAAATTCCTTCCTTTCCCTGGAGCCCAAAAACCTGCCACCAGCAGTGCCCACCATGGCAGTCCTTGGGCACAGCAGTGCAGCTGAGCCCCCACAGTGGCAGCCTCAGAAGCAGCAGGGAATCAAAGGGAATTTCCACAAGGACACTAAAAACCAGTGTCAGGAAAAACTAACCCTGCCTGTAAGAACAGGCTCACAGTTCCTTAAGAAAAGCTCAATTCCAGCATTCTCCCTGGGGGAACAGTGTCCAGCAAACATGTTTCTGAGCCTGTGTGCTCTGAGCAGGCAGGCTCTGCCTCGTGCCCAGCTGTCTCTGCCTGCCGAGATGATGCACTGCTGCTTGCACACTTGAGGGAACACTGCTCATCCATCACCTGCCTGTCCCCACCAGAGCTGTGGCTGGCTAAAAACAAAAGCCAGCAGGCTCTGAGAGCCTTCTTGGGGGAATGACAGGTCCCACAGGCTGGGAGAAACCAGCCAAGGTTGTTTTGCTGCCTGTGTCAGGAAAATTATGGAAGGCGCTGCAGTCTGAGCAGCTGGAGCCCAGCAGAGCTGCCAAGCATCCAGCTAGGCAGCAGTAACGGGTTTATTAAAACCCAGGCAGAAAAGCTGAAGTCCAGAGACCCTGTAAGATCTTCAGAAACTTCCTGGGACACTGCCAGAAAGGCATCTTCAGGAGCAGCTGGAAGCAGAAGCTGACATCTGGTGTGAGATGAGCCCTTTGGGAAGCCCTGCGTGCCCAAGGAGGCCGTGCCTGCCGTGCAGAGCTGGTGTGGCTGCTGGACAACTGCCCCAAGCCCCCAGAGCCCTCTGAGCCAGAGCAGCCTGGAGCAGCCCAGGATCCAGCCCTGCATCCTGGGCAGGAAGGCAGCAGGCTGGAACTCACTGGGAAGCTTTGAGGATTTCAAGAATTCACAGATTAAATGGTTGTGACTACGAATGAACAGCAAATACTGCTTTGTTCTGCAGCTAGATGGGGGTTTGCTTGTACACCAGTGCCAGGAGACTGTGGTAATTAAGTGGTTGTTTGGGCTGGAGCTCACCCAAGCCATGAGCAGGGTTTTTGGAGAGAACCTGTACATTTTCCCAAAGCACCATCAGGATGTGAATAGGCCTTGATTACAGCCCGAGCCATAGAGGAAACCCCAGATTGTTCACAGGCTCCAGAGCTGCCCCCCTGGGATGGGTCCAAGAGGCAGCAGGAGCAGATGACACTGATGGCCTTGGTCACATCCCCACATCACAGGAGGATCTGGATTATTCAAATGCAGGATGGCAGGGCTCCTACTAGTGACAGAGTGAGGAACCATTTAAATGTTGCCATGCTTCAACAGCATAATGCATAGCTCAAGCCATCTAAGTATTTTCCAGAACATTCATTTTTATCTCATCTCAGAGAGCTGAGGAGCAGGGACATGCTACAGGGGCAGGCACAGCAGGAGGGACATCCCCAGCCAGACTTTTAATGGGAAAGCACATCCCTTCCTGCCAGCTCCTCCTGACTGTTCTTCAGAGGCTGAGCTCACCGTTTGCACAACACAATTCATGGCTGGACTAATGATCCTCAAGGTCTTTGGTTCCACGAGGACTTCAGGCTGGGCACTGAGAGTGGGGCTATGCCCTGAACAAGTGTCACAGTAACAAGGAGGGTGGGTTCATAGATTACCAAGCAACAGTTAATTCAGGTTTGTCCAAATCAGGCTTGTCAAATCTCCTGGGGTCAGAAAAATCAGGATATGCTTTCTATTGTAAAAATGCAGGTGAACCCAGGATGGGAAGAAATGATGATGTCTGACTCTAGTTCAGAAGGCTGAATGATTTCTTTATTATAACTATAATACATTGATATACTATTTTAAAGGAGACACTAAAACTACATACTAACTTTTCTAACTACCATATCTAACTCTCACAAGCTTGTGACCTTCTCTCTGAGTCCAGACCCCCCTGGCTCTCATTAGCTATCAGTCGCAAACAATCTTCACTAGAATCTAATCAACTACTCACTCCAAGTAAACAATTCTCCAAACACATTCCACATGGGAGAAACAAGGAGCAGAAATAGAAATGGTTTTCTCTTTCTTCTCTCTGTGCTCCTCTATGAAAAATTCCTGAGAGTGAGAAAATGTGCTTGCCACATGCTTTCTGCATCTCTCATCACCAGGAATGCTGCTCTGGTTGAGCCAAGTCTGTTTCAGCAGACTGGGACACCCCTCGTTCATCCCAGGATCCATCAAGTCCCACGTAAGAAGGATCAAAGCTTTCAGAGGTGGTCAGTCCCTCCCGTGGGACACGACACAGATGGAACAAGTTTTAAATGACATTTGCATCTCTCTTTCTTTTGCTCGTGACAGCAAAAGGACTTCCTGCTGTCAAAAAGAATTTCAAGTCATTTAAATCCACAGAAGAATTGAGGATTAAAAGGTAGAAGTTGTCAGCCTGGTGCTTTAAGCTCATCCTGCCTCCCTCTCCAGAACCTGCCATGCAGTGCCTGAAATGCCTCCAGTGATTATGTTTGTAAGCACGGAAGACACAGCAAAAAAAAATTGATTACACAGTGATAATAGGAATATGCTAGATGTTTAGGTGTCAAATGAAACATAATTCTGAAGAATATTTTTGCCTTTAGAATAATACATCATCTTCCCAAACCGCCACAAGCTCCCCTGTTATTAATACTCCTCTGAACGACTACAATTGAAATGATAATGCGTTTCTAAATTAATATTGCATCTTCCCATTTCAGTATCTGATGAGCTGTATCAAAACTTCATTAAATCACTCCCTGTTTTGCCAGCTCCAGCTCACACTCGGGCCTGTGAAACACATCTGCCTCCACACCAGCCCGTGCTCCGAGGCACGTGCCGCCAACGCCAACGTGTGATCAACGGCACTAATGGGACAAATAACTGAGCTAATGAGGTGGCTTCCAGGACGTGACAAAAACATTTTAGGCTGCTAAATAAATATCAGAGGCAAAATTAGGAGGTGTATCAACAAATGATTTCATGATTAGCTAAGAGTTCTCTTTGGGAAGCTCCGTGGTGTTCCCCCAACAATTTCACGTTAGGAGTAATGGAATTGTTCTTGTAGCTTTGGCATTAGGGGGATAATCTTCCCTTTCTTTTAGGGGTACAGTACATTTAAAAACATTTCCAATATTCCAATGCACTCATTTTTATGCTGACTCCCACTATCCCAGTCACTCCACCCTGCCCCATCACAGAGACAGCCATTCCCAGATCCCACCCAGCCATCCTGCTCAAGGCTGCTGCCGTCCCAAGCCTCCTGCCACCTCTCCCTGGGGGAAATGCCAACCCTTACACCCCAAAAACAGCACCAGGACAGCCTCCCCACAGGAGCAAGTTCTGCAGCCTCTCAGAATCAGCCAGGTTGGAAAAGACCTCCGAGATCATTGAGTCCAACCTGTGACCAAGCCCCACCTCATCAACCAGACCAGGAGCTCCCTCAGCCCTGCCCTGATGGCTCAGGTTTGAGTGGCAAATGGGAACTCAGCTGTGGGATCAAGTGAACATCCTTCAACAGGCAAACCATTAGGTCAGGGTTAATTAATTAGAGAGCAATTCCAATAGTTGCAAAAAACTTCAAGCCCCAGCACTGCCTCAGCCAGGCTCTGCTCTCGCCTTGTTTTTGTTTGTTGTTAGAAGTGGCTGCAGTTAAGCTCTGTGTGCCAAGCCAGGACTATACCTGGAGTTTAAATTAAACCAGTGCCTGCCAAGAGATGCAGCTAATTCATTTAAATTCTCATTTCAAAGAAGAAATTTCATTTCAAGTTTGAAACGTAATTACTTGGTCAGAGCCCAGGAGACCACATCACTTTCAAGTGAAGTGATTGTGATTTCCAACCTCCAGTTCAGGATTCTTGTCACCAAGAGAACCACCAGGCTTCAGGGATGTAACCAAACAAGTCACTAATCTGAACATTTTCACTCTAACACTTCAGGGAAAGGATTGCAGGGTACTCAAACATGACCACCACAAATCCTCACCTTCTTTTCGCACATCTGGATATTTGGAAACTTTTCTTTATCCAAAGGAAGAAGAAGTCCAGGCCTGGCACAGCTGCCCAGGGCAGTGGTGGAGTCTCCATCCCTGGGGGGAATTAAAATCCATGTGGATGTGGCACTTGGGGACATGGGTCAATTGTGGCCTTGGCAGTGCTGGGGGAACAGTTGGACTCGATGGCCTTAGAGAGCTTTTCCAGCCCTGTGATTCTGTAAGATTTTACACACCCTTTCAGAAAGAACTCTCAAGGCTAATTTTTCTTTTAGAGACTCTTCCCCCACGTCAGTGTTTCCCCTCTGCCCCATGGGGGCACGCAGGGGAACCTGCAGCCTGGCTGATCAAGGCTCGAGGTCCCAGCAGCTCCAAGCAGAAAAGGCCATAAATCAATTTGTAGTAAGGACTAAAAATTGATTTTTCTAAAGTTGCTGTGTAGTGCAAGTTCAAGTGATGGGACTGAGACTCTGCAAAAATAGATCATCTGGTAATTTGCATTAATGAGGCTTAACAGTGTTTGTCAGAGAGTGATTAAGAAACTGTGCACCAGTCCCCCCGTGCCCACCTCCAGCAGCAGCACAGACGTGTTATTGGGGTGCTCAAAGGCAGCAGAGCACCCACACAGCAGCCACTCCCCCTCCAGCCTCCTGCAGCACACAGTAATTCCAGGCTGGTGTAATTGTGCCTTTCAAATCCTACCCAAAGAGCCACAGCCATCAGTTTTCCATCCAAAATCCCTGCTAAGCAGACACGGCCTTCGATTTCCCATTCGAAATCTCTGCTCCCAGAGAGCTGTGCCACCACTTTCCCATGCAACAGTGCAAAGCTAAACCCATTCCTTTCAATAAACAGGCTGTGGCAACTTTCATAGGCTTGCTGGAGAATGCTGTGCTGAATGTTTTCCTTTTGACAGTTTTCTTATTGCTCACCTTCTCAGGGCTGGCAACAAACACTGCTTTTTATTTCCTGGGGTGGAATTGCGCTGCTAAAAACTGAAACACCAGAATTTGCCTTCAAAAGAAATGAGACATTTCACTTGCCCCTTATTAAGCTGTTGAACTGTGATTTTCCCTTTTTTAAATTGAAAGGACAAAAAGAAGAATTATTAAAATACGTGAAACCATTGAGCAAAATGCACAATGAGGAAATCTTCAGCAACGTGTGGCCGTAGCAATGTTACATAAAGAGGTTTAATGGGCTCTGTGGGAACAACATCAGAACGTCAGCAATTCCACTGTAGTGTATTTCAGCTCAGTTCCTCATTAAATGGGTTGCTCTGGGACTTTAACTCATTTTGGAAGTTATTATGAATTGTAGCCCTACATTCTCTGGGTTTTTTCCCTCTCCATTTCATACCCAGTCCGTGACTGCAGGGTCAGGGATTGTGGTGGGTGATGAGACCCATCAGTGCAGATGTCAGACAGTGTCAGAGCATCATCTCAAGAAGTTCCAGGATGGACGGTTTTTGAGCATTTTTAAGTGTTGATCACATTTTGGCTGAAGCACCCCAGAGAGCTCCAGCATTTTTTACACTGAGCAATCGAATGTTCAGCAACTTCAGATACCAGTTCAGAACCACTGGATGCTCTGGAGAGTGGAGATAAACAACTTGGAAAACAACTTGATATCAAGATATCAAGCAGAACTGTATTTTTTTTCCTAAACATTAATTTTTAAATGCCACTAAAATTAAAAGGAAAAATGCAGCGCTATCAAAATATACACATTTCTGAAATGAGAAATCTTGTTATAAAAATGCCAAAGTTACTCGTTAAAAATAATTTGTCAAACAAAGCAAGTTAAGGCAGTCCACACTTTTGAGGTCAACTTTTAGCCAAATTCAACTTGGTTTTGCTTTTGCCTTGAAAGTTAGCCTGATATTAACTGAAGACAAAGTGTAATGCTGAGCTCTGAACAGAAATTAAAAGATCCATTTTCCTCTTCTCTCCTATGAATAACAGAGATTTTACTGCTTTGGAGCACATAACATCTGCTGAGATGACAAAGTTTTCACTCGGATAAAAATCTAAATTTAATCCTTGCCCTGAGCATTTCCCTTCAGCTCTGTGGGTCACATGTGGGGGAGGCAGAACCAGCACAAACCCTGGCACCACCAGTGCCCAGCCTGTCCTGGAGCACAGCTCCACAGCTCTTTGCTCACACAGACCTGCTGCAAGTGAGCAAAGGAATTCTGAGCACAAATATTAACCATTCCAGGGCTGTCAGGAGCACAATCAAGGACAAGGGACAGAGGAACATGAAGCCAGAAAATGCATAACCCCCCTGAGGTTCTGCTGTCAGCAGCCCCAGCGAGGCTGGGATTTGAGGACAAGTGGGTGGCAGTTTTTGCCCCAAGGTATTATAGTTTTATATTATAGTTTTATATTATAGTTTTTACACATCCAGAACAATCCTCCCCAGCTGCACAGAGCCTGGTCAGTGGGCTAGCCTGCATGTGCATGGAAATGTGCCTGGGCTGAGGTGCTGATGTGCTCTGCAGAGCCCAGCACTGCCCAGCTCTTGTCCCAGGGCTGCTCCTCAGGGACCCCCTCACCTGCCTGCCCAGGGACACCGTGGTTTAGAGGCAGGGGAGGAGCAGGGGACCCTGCAGCAGGGGCTGCCTGCCCTCCTTATCTATCTTGTGGCACCTCTGAGCCCCCAGAATATTCGTGGTGAAATTCCATGCAGGGCCACGCCTGTGACACCAGAGCTGGGGTGTGGGCAGGAATTCCAAATTAAGTTCATGAGCAGTAGAACTACAGGAATCTTAAAAGATCACAAGAATGGCAATACTTACATAGAGTAAAATATTCTGAAAACGTGGGCAGAGCTCGAGGGGCTCAGCCTGGAGAAAAGGAGGCTCAGGGGGGACCTTCTGGCTCTGCACAGCTCCTGACAGGAGGGGACAGCCAGGGGGATGTTGGGCTCTACTGGCAGGGGAAAAGGGACAGGATATGAGCAAATGGCCTCAAGCTGCACCACTGGAAGCTCAGGTTGGATACTGGGGACAATTTCTTCACCTAAAGGATTGTTAAGCCCTGGTACAGACTGCCCAGGGCAGTGGTGGAGTCCCCACCCCTTGAGGGATTTATGACGTGTGGATGTGGCACTGGGGACATGTGTTAGTGGTGGCCTTGGCAGTGCAGGGGGAACAGTTGGACTCAATCCTGGATAGTTTTTCCAACCAAACAACCCTCTAGCAGATCTACATGGCAGAGAGGAGCAGCCTGAGCCAGAGCTGCTCCTCTGAGCTTTCCTGGGCAGCCAGCTGGAAGGTGCTGCTCTAGCAGCCACGAGCAATGGCCCAAAAGATGGGAATCCCAGTTTTTCCCTGGAATCACAGCTCCAGCAGAGCCACACCCTGAGCTGCAGAGCTCCCACCCAGGAGCACTGGCCAGCATTGCTGCACCAGGCAGCCGAGGCCTGTGGAGCTGCAGAGCCAGGCTTTGTTCAGTGATTCATTATTCCAAAGTGCTGAATAATTCAGGATTAACAGCATATGCCACTGAAACATTCCATATGGAGCACGGCTCCCTCAGGAGCTGCTCTCTCCAAAGGCAGCAGCACATCTCCCCATGCACTCAGCCTGTGCTGTGGGCAGGGGCTCCTTGGCAGTGTCACAGCCCAGACACCCTGGGTCTCTGGGGTCCTTTGCCATCCCAGGCTGTGTTGGAATCCAAAACGCAGGGAACTCTCAGAACTTTGGGCCTGGAAGCCAAAGCTTAGAATTAAACCCAGGGTTTGATCTGAGACCTTGGAAAAGGCTTCCAAACTTAGGTGCTAGAAGTGAGAATGTGGATTTATATTTTAAAGCAGAGACATGTTAAGCTCAGTNGCGATGTGAGCTGAACTCTTCCTGCTTCAGTAGAAGATAAGAAAATAAACCACATTATCAAAAACAATTTGATGTCTTGAATTCCTTCCAAAATTCCCCACAAGTGAATTATCACAGGGTGGAGCGACAGGGCAGGCTCTAGAAACATGGGAATGCAAAGGGATGAAGGGAAAGAAGTTTCCTCTCCCACCCCTGCTGCCCAAAACACCAGAGGGACACGTGGCAGCCAGCAAAGCTCCAGCCTCACCACCCTGAAACTCTGGCCAGGGCAGCACCCACAGCCTTGCACAAGACACACTCAGACAAATTCCTCTCCTCATGCCTTAAGTTTCCTGCAGCCTTTTTGTGGAGGCGACTTTATTCTCTTCACTCCCTTCTGCAGACAGATTCCTGCCCACCAGCCAGAGAAGTTGTATGAGCAGAGGCAGCTCTGGGCACGCAGCTCTCACAGCTGTCCAAAGGCAGCCACACATCAGTGACACACTCACCAACCACAGCCCAAAAACGCCTGCGTGGGCAGCTCCTGTGAGAATCTGAGCATTGCATCAGCCCTTCCTTGTCCTGAGGAATTTTTGCCATCAGTGGAGGGAAGAAGGGCTGTCTCCTGGAACACACAGCCTGTGCTCCTAGGCAGGCTGAGCAGCCAGGGCTGCAGTGACCTATCAACTCAGACAGAACCAGTCCTGGCATCCTCCCATATTTCAGTCAATAACAGAACAGAAGGTGATACCCAATCCAGAAGATAAAAATCTCACTAAATTAAATTAACTTGTACAGTGTAATCAACATTCATTAAGCCAATTTAGTCAGGCAATGACCTCAGCAGCTTTCACTTAATCATATCCTTAAATGTCAAATCCACATGCAGATCTTGTAGAAGTCCTTTCCAATTAAATCTTATTAAAAACTTGGAATAAATGAATGTAGCTGGAGTGGTCTGTGAGCAGTGAGCACAAACACTCACAGCTGTGAGGGGCAGTGCCACACCCCCACCTGCACAGGGTAATTACAGGTACCCTTGTACCCAGCTCACAGACACACAACAAGGCTCATTTCTCCCTCTGGAGTCACACAGAAGTGGTTGCAAGGATTCTCCATGACCTGCTGCCTGGTTGCCTCCAAAACTTTTCCATGGTCAGCCTCTCCAGTGACATTTGTCACTGTGGTCAATATTGCACCATCCTGCTTCCTTCTGCATTTACTGCCACCCCACCTGTGAATCTCACCCAGAGGGCTGTGAAAACCCCTCACAGAAGTAGAATTTCTGTTATTGTCTGTGTAACAAACATGCTTTTCAGCTGCATGAAGCCCAGCTGGGGATTCCTGCTGGGTTCCCCCTGCACGGAGCAATTCCCCACCAAAGCTCTGCCAGTGCCTCAGGACAGCCACCCTCCTGCAAGGCACATGGCAGCACAGAGAGCACAAAACAGCCACTTTATTCTTCCTGACCCTTTATTCCAGGTGGTTGCAGGGCCAAACAGGCTGACAGGTAAACACTGGAGCTGTCTCAGTGGTGTCACAGCTGAGATCAGCAGCACCACAGCTGAGATGGGCTTGGCCTGACCCCGGCTGGTGGACACTGAACCCCCCTGACCCCCATCTGTACCACACCTGGAGAAACCTGGCAAAGGGCACAAGGGCCCAGGAAGGCTAAGAGAGAGAGAAAATTTGTAATAAAGAAGAAAATTTGTAATAACAGCAAGGGAAAGAAGAAAACCAAAATGGTGGAAATCCAGGAAGCCCAGTGGTTTTTAGGAAGATGAGCAGAAATTCACTGGTGTCACGAGCCCTTTTGGGCCAGTGATGCCCCATTGGGCCAGTCCTGGTGCCAAGTCTATCTGGCANTGCTTTTTATTCCCTTAATTTTGTCTGGTCTGTGTTTTTAGGTAGCCAGAAAAGGCATCAGCTGTCCCCACGGGAGCAGCAGGACAGGGCTGGCAGTGGGGACACACCCACACGTGGGCTGGCACTGCACCAGGACACCCAGGGTGGCATCAGGGCAGTGTCACACCTGCTCCTTGCACCACAGCTCACAGTCCTGGCACACCTGGTGCCTTTCCTGCCTCCTGGGAAGCAGAAGCAGGGCTGTGGAAGTGCCAGGGATCCAGAATGAATTGCTCTACCAGTGTCAGCAGCCCCAGCAGATGTTCCTGGTGTCAGCAGCATTCTCCAGACCCCCGTTTTTATTCCTGGAATGAACACTGGGAACACATCCTTGCAGTTTCACCTTCTTACAACCTCACACATCTTCAAGAATAAATTCCCTGGCCTTGCCACTGCAGAAAAGTATCAGTAATGTTATGGCTAATTTTATTTGTGGAGCACTCCCTCAAACACAGCAAGCAGATGAAAAAGCCAAGTGAGGGTAGTGGGTCAGCAGGAGAGCTGTGCTCTGTACCAGAAATCTCTGTGCTTAATTTATCAGATTTCTCATAAAAATCTCCCTCACCTGGGGAGTAAATCTGCTTTAATGTATCACACCTATTGCTAACTCACAGAACTGAAAATCTCATTTCATGGGCCCCCGGTTTACCCGATTACAATTCCACTGTGGAGAGTTTCTTAAAGCAATACAAGCTGATAATGAAATACTTGCTGGTAGAGCAGCACTCCTGTACCTGCCCCTGGCCGTGGGAAGGGGACAGCCCCCAGGGCCTGCCTGGCTGGCACTGCAGAGCCCAGGGAAGGGGCAGACACAGCCACCCTCCTGCAGCTCAGGCTGGGGAGATTTCCACTGGCGTGCTTATCTAAAGGGAAAAGCATTTCCTTCAACCATAGCTCTGAATTTATGATCAAGTCGAGATGTCAAGATTGCTGAGACACCCTTTTAAGGCAGCTGTAAATTGTTTAGACAATAAGAAATGACAGCTTCTGCTCCAGCTTGCAGGGGGAATCCAGGCTGGAGTGCAGATTTATGACTTTGCAGGTAGGAGACCACTGAATGCATATTCTTCACGGGGAGCTGAGCATCTCCAAGCCACACATTTGGTTGTTCTTTGTACTCAGACTTCAATTTGCTTAAAAGCAGGAATTTAGGTCTCTTCTGTAGCAGGAATTTAGGTCTCTTCTGCATTGCTCTTGCTTCAGGGCTGCTCAGAGGTACTGATGGCCAAGTTACTGTTGGAGAGGGACCCGGCACATGCATGGAATTCACAGCCCCTCCCTCATGCTCACCTCTCTGCCTGCACCCACCTGCTCCCAGTGCTCTCCTTCACTGCACGAGGCTGGTGCAGCGTGAGGCACCTCTGGGCATTGGCACAAAGGCAGAAATTCTGCCCAGAAGTAGCTCTGGGTGAGAGCCCTGATCCCTCCCTGTGGGGCTGAACGGGGGCTCGGGTGTGTTTTATAATGTGTGGGTGTTGTCTAGAGCAGGGAAGCTTTACCCCCTTGGAAATACAGGATCTGACCTTTCACAGGTAAATGCCCAAACTGAGCTGGAAGAAGTGGAGCAAACACAATCACAGAATAGCTGGGGTTGGAAGGTGTTGCATTGCTCCCCTCTAAGAGGGGATCAGGGCACAAACTTTTCATGAAGATCTGCTGGGACAGGCATGAAAGAGCTGCAGAAAGAAAAATAATCCTTATCTCTGTTCTCTGTTCTTCCCTGTGGAATGTGAAATGGAGATTGTTTATCTTCAGTGACCAATCCTGGTCCAGCTGTGTCTGGACTGGAGAAGGTCACGAGTTAGTCTAAGATAGGTAAGTTAGAAGTAAGTGTGTAGTGTAGCCTCTCTTCAATTATTATTAATGTATTTTAGTATAGATTTAATAAAGTATATTCAGCACCTCAAGAAGCCTTCTGATATCCTTGGACATCCTCCTCATCTCATCTCCCATGGGGTCGCCCTGTTAATACCATAGGAAGGAACCCCTGGAGTTGATCCAATCCAATCCCCTGTCAAGACACAACCACAGGAACCCAGAGCAGGTGTCCAGGTGGGGTTGGAATGTCTCTGGAAAGGGACACTCCATGTCTTCCCTGGACACCTCTTCCAGTGCTCAGCCACTCTCCATGCAAAGAAGTTTTTCCTCATGTTGAGATGAAACGTTGTGTTTTTGTTTATGGCCGTGGCTCCTCATCCTGTCACTAGCACCACTGAAAAGAGCCTGGCACCATCCTCTTGGCACCCCGTGGAGATATTTGTATGGATTGCTGGGATTCCCTCTCTCCAGCATCAGCTCAGCATTTCTGAAAACACAACCCTGAGTGCACTTTCTGAAATCCAACTGGGTTGTCTGAAAACCTCCCTGTGGAATGTTGCTCACAGCCCAATTTTTCAATTTCTACTCACACACAAAAAACCTGAAGACTCTGGCTTGCCTGTACCCAAACTCACTTTATTTAGAGCCAGGCAACCAAAACATAATCAAATTTATCAACCAGATCTCATCATGTGGAAAGCAGAGTGATAAAGCCTCAATTGCAATCGACTGAATTTTGAATTAAGCAATCAACTGAGTAATTACTTGACTTTTGTCTAATAAAGCAAAATGTAAATGATGCTGGCACAAGAGTTACATTGCATCACTGTAGCTCCTGCTTTCCTTTGTTGCATGAAAGGGGAATTCACTGGAATTACAGATGACTGAAGAGCTGTGTGAGTCTGTCAGAAAATGCCCAGTTATCCCAGACTGCCATTAGTTTTTCTTGCCATGCAACGTGTTGCAAAAGAGAAGAGATGTTTATGTATACAGGCAAGTATTCTGCATCCCTGTGCAATAAATAGCAAGTGCCAGGTTATTCTGTCAGTTCTGGCATCCTCTATCAACAGTTAAGTAGATACAATCCATTGTACCTTTCAGATTGATTTCACACTGATGAATGTGAGATTGTCAGGTTGATCAGTCCTCCCAAATACATTAATCCACTCTGAGGTCATCCTGAGCTCATTTAAAATATTCTTTCTCTGTCCTGTGATACTTCTGATAAATGGCCACTGGAAGACAGAGTCTCCTCTGCAGGATGTCAGGGCCAAACATGAAGGCTGTCAAAAAATCAGCATTAAAACCTGCTCAGTGTGCTGTTTTCCAAAAACCCTTTAAATGGCACAGCGTGTTTGCTGACATTAATCATGGGTGACATTCGAGGGAGGGCTGAGTGTGCATGTCAAGGGAAACTTCTCCAGATCCCAAAGACATGAATCACCTGGAAAGCAACTGTGTTTTTATCTCTAGCTGCTAAAAACCCATCACTTGTGTGCCTTTTACTGCCTCGCAGCCCTTCAATCCTTCACTTCCCTGCAGTGACCTGGGAGGGTGAGCACCAGCAGAACATTTCCAAGGATCCAGTAATTCCCACTGCCAGGAAATGCCCCAGGAGCAGCCCCTCAGCTACAGCCAGAGGGGAAACACATCCCAACAATCCCATGAGAAAAAGGAGTTCTAATTTTAGAAATCAGAAAAATAAATGGCTGCAGGCCTCTGTAATCTCCACATCAGCACAACAAGATGCTTAGTCAATAAAATAGTTCAGCTAAGTGATCTCAGCATGTAATTCCATACGGATTTTTTTTTCAGGGGGAAATGCTATCATTTTCCATTTCAGTTTAATGAATCATGTGAATTATAGTAACATTACAAATGGTTCTCTCTGCAGCCTATTAGTTTGTTTCTGTATGGTTCTAATGGAAGACATGCTTCATTTCCATCCTAGCTTGCCCTCAAGCCATTACGAATAAATTGTATTATCATAAGCAGTTACCTTTTAAAATGATCTTATCAAAAGAAAGTCTTTTGCATTGTTGAGGAGTGTTTATTACCATTTTGGGCAAAGTGCTGCAGGCACTTCGCTCTTTTTATAAATATAAATAATTGTAGCAAAGAGACCAAGGGGCTGGAACTGCCTGGGCACCCTCCAGGCCCAGGGATGAACATCCCCAGAGCACTGCTGCTCCCATCAGCAGCAGACTGAATCCTTCCCAGGTTCACAGAGTTTAAGGCCACGAGACAGCTCAGTTATTTACTCTGAGCTCCTGCTGCAGTTCTCTGAACTCAGAACTCTGCACACCACAGGCTGCTGCAGTTCACCCACCTGCCCCTCCAGTGAAACCAGCCAGCAGTGCCCCAGCAGGGCNAAAACTATAAACATGTAACATGCAATGTACCATATAAAAGATAGCACCAGCCCTGGGTGGGGAGAGAAGTCGAGAGACAGAGAGGGTTGTGTGCCTTTGCCTGAGCTGCTGAGCAGACCGCAGCAGCCCAAGAAGAAAATCTTTTAGATAACATGGATAAACTACCTTGAGACCAGACAACAGAAGACTACTGAGTCCTTCTTCGAAAGTGGGGGTTGGAGGAGAGACTTTTCCACCACAAGGAGCCACCCCTGACCCAGAGGTGTCCTCAGACACATCAGGAGAAGTGGGACTGACCCTTCCAGGTGGTGCTCACCCAAGTGAGGGATCACACTCGTGGCTTTCCAGACTTTTTCCTTGACGCAGCCCTGAAGCATCACAAGTTTTTCTATTTTTACTGACTCCTGTCACAATTTCACAGGAGGACAGACATTTTGGCTATAAATAACTACACAGCTATACATATCCATGTAGGAAAGAGTAACTACCCTCACAGGGAAGAATTTCAAGCAAATCCCTGCTCAACTTTCTTAAAGAACCCCCAATGTCAGGCACCCTGTGCTCCCCAGCCATGACAAACCCATGCTTCACTTGGTTCATCATGGAAAGCTTTTGCAGAAGATTAATTAAACCTCCATTCTTTGCTATTTAACACCATTTCTTCTAGCCCAGTCTAGAACACATAAGAGAATTTTCCCCCTCTATAGTTTGAGGAGATTTTGGGGTTTGTTTGAGGGGTTTTTTGCACATTTGAAGAACATTCCAGTCAATCTTTTCTAGACTGAAGCAGCAGCAATATCCTTGACCTTTATATATATATGTCAGCATTATGTCCCTCAGTAGGAAGAGGGTCAGAGGGCATCAGATACCTTAGTAACTTTTAATGTAAGCTAAATCCAAAAAGGAAAAGTAAAATCCTGAGTTTTCTGAAGCCTACCAGGACACTTGGCTGGAGAGTGCCAGAAAAACCCCAGAATCTTGGTGGTTTTCAATGCAGCATCTTTGATTTCAATAACCCACATCAAACACAGCCTAAACACTGCTCCAAATCAGCAAATAATGGTCTGGGCAAGAATGTCAACAACAGAAGAATCACTTCTAGGTGCAAATGAAAGCCTTGATGGAGTGTTCCACTTCAGAACACTTCATTTTGCCCTCTGCTCTCCAGGTCAGTAACTGCAGGAAGCCTCCATCTATTCAGCATCCTGTACCAAAAGTTTGTCATATGAATAAATGATACATATTCACAGTCCAGCTGCTACTTGGATGGTCAGAGCCTGACTAGATGAGCAGCACTGACAAAACCACCAGGTAGCTCAGTCACCGTGCTTCTCAGTAATAAAAATGCAAATAAAGTAGGAAGTAAGGATTCTTGCTACTACCATGAAAAATTAAAGTGCTGTCAATTTAATGCAGTTTTGCTTTTCCAGTAAAATAGCATCTGTTCTCCCACACTGAACAGTAATAACACCCTGCAAGGCACAGGGTCTAAAGCTTCTAATGACACGTTATAAGCCCACTTTGGCTGTGCCCACCTTGGGAACGACATTCTTTTATAAAAAGGGAAAGAAAAGAAATACGTCTGGGAAAGAAATACGTTAATTACAGAGCTCTCTCTCATAAGCTCTGACATGGGATAGGGATGACAGAATTTACACTGTTATTTCTCTCCAAGGTGCAGAAAATCATGGAATCATTAAGGTTGGAAAAGCCCTCCAAGAGCATCGAGTCCAAGCTGTGCCTGATCTCCAGCCCAGAGCACTGAGTGCCACATCCAGGTGTTCCTTGGGCACCTCCAGGGATGGGGACTCCAAACCTCCAATACCTGACCACCCTTTCCATGGGGAAATTCCTGCTGATGTCCAGCCTGACCCTCCCCTGGCACAGCTCGAGGCCATTTCCTCTTCTCCNATGGAAAATAGAAAAGCCAAAATCTTAAGACATCAGTGGGAGCAGAGCCTGACCCCCCCCCAGCTGTGCCCTCCTGTCAGGAGCTGTGCAGAGCCAGAAGATCCCACCTGGGCCTCCTTTTCTCCAGGCTGAGCCCCTTCCCTCAGCCGCTCCCCATGCACAGACTTTTGATATTGATGATGTATAAATGTGTCCCTGATCAGACACTAACTGTAATTATTTGCAGCTTAAAGGTTTAACAATTGTGTCAACCTGCAGTTGTCAGAGGGTGGGAACAGACACTGGGGTGCTGCAAATTAAACCATGCTGGCAACCACTTAAAAGTTCTCCTAATAGGTTTGGCTGTAGGAGCTTATTAACTGTCAGGAGAAGTCCTGCCATGGGGAAAGGAGCTTCCTTTTATGAGCTACAGAAAATAAATTAGATTTTTCTTCCCTCTACTCTACGTAGGTAGAAAAAAGCTCTTTGATATCCAGAAACATGAAACAATGAATTGTTATAACACCCAGACAATAATTTAATTTTGAAAATGGAACCTGTTCTGGTTTTTTTCAAGTTTCTGGCTCCCATCAGCAAGGTGAGGTCAAATATACATGTGTGTATATATATAAAGAGAGAGAGAGATAATGACAGGACAGAGGGAATGGCTTCCCACTGCCACAGGGCATGGTTAAAGGGGAACAAGTTGTTCCCTGTGAGGGTGGGGAGGCCCTGGCACAGGCTGCCCAGAGAAGCTGTGGCTGCTCCATCTCTGGAAGTGTCCAAAGCCAGGTTGGATGGGGCTTGGAGCAACCTGAGATAACGAAAGGTGTCCCTGCCCATGGCAAAGGGTGGAACAGGATGGGCTTTAATGTCCCTCCCAACCCAAACCATTCTGGGATTCTAGATACACAAATATTTTGGGGGGTTTTGGGGTGGATTTTTTTGTTTGGGCTCGTTTTGTTGTGGGTTTTTTGGTTGTTTCTTTTTGGGGGGTTTTTTGGGGGTTTTTTGGGTTTGGTTTTTTTGTTTGTTTGGTTTGGTTTTTTGGGGGGTTTTTTTGTTGGTTTTTGTTTTTTGTTTGTTTTGGGGTTTTTGTTGTTGTTGTTGTTGTTGGTTTTTTTTTGGTTTTTTGTGGTTTTTTTGTTTTGGTTTGGTTTTTTGGGTTTTTTTGTGGTGCTGTTTGAGCTTTGCTTCTTTTAAATAATATTTGGAGAGAGACAAGAACTCCAAGTGCACCCTTCAGGCACTCACAGCCTGACTCTCCTACCCTGTGCTGAAAGGCCAAAGGTCCAGAGTTCAGCCTTTGGGCTGGGGTTCTGCTGGGCCAGTGCACATCTGGGACTGCACCTGCAGCTCAGGGGAGCAGCTCACCCTCCTTGGGCTCTTAAGGGACAGAGTTTTCAGATTTGGGCTGTAATTTCTCTGCAGATAAAAGCCAAGATTCACCATCAGCCTTGTCCTCTGCAGAGCACACTTGGTCAGAGAGGCAGCTCTGCCAAGGACTGACCTGTGCCAGTCCTCACTCCCCAGGCCAAAAGCCACTCCAGGATGTGCAAAACAGACAACAAGATAAATTAAGTGATACTAAATAAACAAACAGCAACTCCAAGTTTGCATTCAGACCACAATCAAGAAAAAAAATATTCCTGTGCTTATCTCTGCACACAGCTCCCATCCACTAATGCCGGAGGCACAAGTCTTTCCAGGACCAAACCATGATCAGTTCATAATTGCAAAATTCTCCCAAGCACCAGGCTTTTAATTGTTTCTCTAAGATTTGCCTATGAGCTATTTTAATTCCAAGCAGCTGTCTTAAAGAACAACAAGAAAACAACTTAATATGTAGGGCTTGACTGGGATAGCTCATTATTGATTGAGTAGAGAAGAAATAATTAAGTTCCTGAAAAATACATTTTGAGACTGCTTTGAGTAGAGTTTCAGAGACCAAATGAAGGACTCAGGGGGGAGTTTGTGTATTTTGGCATAGCAAGAGAATTGCACAAGCCCTGCTGGAGCTGCAGGGAGCTGAAGTTGGTTCTGTGGTGGTCTGTGGCACTGGGGGGTGTCTGTGCAGACCATGGGACAGACTGCTCCTGTTTTATATTCACCCTTTTCAGCCATGCCCAGCCCTCCACCACCCTGGAGAGGAACCTTGCCCATGGGCACAGCCTGGGACAAGCCAGCCTCAGTGCCCACCTGGCCTGTGGGGCTGGCCAGGTGTGGTCAGTGCCTCCCTGGACCAGCTCTGTCAGGGCTACATAAATATCTGCTATCCTTAAAAAAAAAAAAACAAAACATTCCCCCCCTCTCCCTGTAAGTTATGTAGAACCTCTCCTACTCAGAGGCACTTTTCATCAATTATCTCAACCCATCTGGCTTTGTCTCCGAGTGGCATTGATTATGAGCATCCTGTGCCCTAGAGATAAACACACCAGCCCCATTTCCCCCCTGTGCCTTCTCCATATTGGCTCCTGACGTGATCAGACTGGTGATGATCAGCCTGCTGGGAAATCAATAAGAGCACAGACATGTCACAGCCCCAAGATTAATGGAACTGACTTGGCACAGAAAACTTCCCTGCATTCACACAGCCAGCCCACAGTGCTTGTCAGTTCAAGTTTCCTTAACCACAGGCATGGATCCAACTTCGTGGCCATGCTCAGAGCTGGAGCTCACCCACTCCCACAGCTCTGGCTGCAGAGCCACCACTGGAACAGCCCACGCCAAGATCCATCAGGAGAGAATGCAGAGACTGAAAAAAGTACCTTTATCCCAAGTAGTCATGAGCAGAATAAAAACCAGCCTAACAAAAAGCCCCAAACCCTGTCTTCACAGATTGGTTCTGGCAGGTTAGCAGCTGCATTTTGTTAATGATAATCATTCTGGGGAAGGCCAATTAACTTTTCTATTAATCCATCAAATCAGCCCCTCGTCTTGCTTTGGTTTTACACTTAATATCACTCAGAATCACTCCTCTCCAGTGTGACTGCTGCAAATCCCATGCAGCAGTGGCTGCTGGATCACCTCTTCCACACCTCTGGCACAAGGGTCTCCCACTGCAGAAATCCCTCTGCAGTCCGGAATGGAAATGTGGGAATGGACTTCCCCATGGCACTGGTGGGTGAACCCAGGAGCAGGTGCTGCAGAGATCAAGACAAGAAGCAGGAAGGCAGAGACAAGAGGGTACTACACATCTTACAACTTATAGAATCTATAATATGCACCCAAGAGGTGGATAATTTAAAGTGCTTTGATGAGCTATTAGTAGTAAGTAATAGCTGCCATTAATTCCAGCAGAGCAAGGTCATGCAAGCTCCCAGAATCTGTTCTGCTCAGGATTTTCAGCTCAGCATTTTCTCTCCACATGCCATGAAGCAGTGCAGCCTGAGATTGCATTCCCATTCCCATTTACTTACAGCCAAGTCAAACCCACCACACATGGATTCCCCAGAGCTGGATCCCTCACCCACAGCTCAGGAAAGGACCTCTGGAGACATTTCAGGACAAACAGCCCTTTGCAGGCAGAGCTTCACTCTTAATGCTACCAATTACAAAGCACAAGGAATTAAGTAATTTAATTTTCAACCTGGATCTATAGGGCTGAGGATGAAAGGATACAAAGCTGTCCCATTGTTTGCAAACTAACAGCAGCTCTAAGAGCCAGCCTGGATCCTGGAACAGAGGGAGAGAGAGGGAAATGAAAGAGCATGTGTGTAAAATATAGATAAGAAAGCAAATCCCAGCTGTCGTCCCTATCAGCCCTTCCTATTTCTCTGGCAAGAACATGTAATTTTGTGCCGTAATAGCAAAGGTTGGAGTGACTGCTGTCACATTTGAATGATACTGCTATAGCTCCCCTCTTTATATGTATCTGAAATGGGAATCTTGGAATCTGGTCGTTGGGTTCTGGTGGTTTTTTCCAACACTTGTCTCAGTCCCTCCTTTTCTATATAAAATGCCCCGTTCTGAAGCACAGATGAGAGATAAACAACAATATGTGCCTTGCATGTTCAGAGACTTTCTGAAACATCCTACCATTTCTCCTTTCATGGAGCTGTAATTTGTGCTCCCACAAACCTACAAAGAATCAAATTTCCCCATGCCCCAAGCAAATCCCATTTGAAATGAATGTTTAATTCCTGCCTTGAGGACAGGACCAAAGAATAAGCTCCCTTAGAACAAAGGGAACAGCCCAATTTTAGTACATCAATGGAAGAAGCACAAATGACTTCAAGAAGCAGCTCCAGGTGTAAATGGGTGGGTGAGTGGGAGTAGGAACATTCAGGGAGGCACCAGATTCTGGGGATGCTGCCTAAAACAGGAGCTGAGAGCCAGCACCTCACGTATGCAGCCTGTCACAGCTCCAGCCCACAAGTTTCCTCTCAAAACTTTGAGAAGAATCTGTTCAACACTTCCAGCCTCAAAACACACATTTCATTCCCATTCAGCTCAAGAGTTTTACTTCTCTGATCATAAGTGTTAGCACTATACATAGAATGTATTACACATGGTCAGATTCACACGAACAAGAAACACGAGTTTCTAGATAATCAACAATTTCGCAATGGAACTGTAAGCAAGAGTTGAATTAATCTTATATTTAAAACCTTAAATCTTTACTTAATGTGTACCTAAGGACAGAGCTTAAGTTCTGCATACGCACATTTGTCAGTTTTTTGCTAAATTAATGTGGTAAATAGCTGTAGAAAAAAAGATTAGGTGAAATAAATTCAGAGAGTCATGAAATTAGAGGTGCTTGGTTTTTACCTCCCCAGAATTATGGAATGAAACAACAGCTTCCCATTCCAAGCCCCTGGAGCAGCCTTTAAAATTCAGATCCACTTCCCTTGTTCCGCGGGGAGAAACATTACAGAGATTTTTTTTTTTAAATGCACTGATATTTCATTAAAAGTGGACCCAAGCCATGGGCCCCTCTCACCTGCCCTGGCAGTGCTGCCTCCTCTCTGCACGCTCCATTTCCCACCTGAAAAACACCCCCAGCCCCCCTTCTCAAGCACTGCCACTTCTGACTGATAGCACAAAATTGAACTGCACTAAGCACACATCCGAAAATCTGATAAATATTGTTTGGAAATATAATTGAGGTTTAACTGGAGCATGAATTTTTCACTTTGAAGCAAAGATTTCTGCACTTATTTATGAGGAAGATTTAGTGTTGCAAATAGCGATGACAGCTGAGATAAATGTTAACCCGAGTTATGCTTTCCCTCATAACCTGCAGAGGCTCTCTCGGCAGTGCTGCGTGTCAGCAGGACACACATCAGCGGGCAGAGCTGCAGAAACCCCCAGACACTCCCAGCCCTGCTCTTCCCAGGCTCAGCACCGGCTGCAAAAGAGATCAGAAGCATCCAACACATTTGGGGTGCAAAATCCGAGCTAAACATCGAGTCTGAGCCTTGGCTTACCCTTGGATCAGGTTTTGTGTCAACACTGCTCTTGACACATCAGTTGATGGCTTGGTCATGAATATTTAGGAGCAAAGTGCTCCCCAAAGTTGTTTTACAACACCAGAACTCATCTCCCACAGCAGTTATTCTGCTTTCAGTCCCCACAGTGTCTGTACCAATTTGTACCCAATGGTTTGGCCATTACCGAGGCACTTGGAGATAACAGGAAGGGGCTATCAGGTTTTAATCTAAAGCTCTGTGTTTTAATATCCTAGGAAATCTCTTACCCCGGTGCTGAGACCTGCAGGAGCTGTTGTTTGTCAGAGCACTCAGCCACATCCTGCACCTTGTGCAAACACCCAAAACAAACCTTACACCCCCAAAACCTTACAACCCTGGTACGTTAAACAGAACACCTTCTGATGGAAGGTGCAAAAGCTAATTCCATTTTAATATTATCAGAGTAGTTGATATTAAACTCTATTCCTCCACTTTCATCTGTGTTTTCATAGGTTTATCTCTGAATTTGAATGCAGCAAGTGCTCAAACTGCCGGAACGTGCTGCTCTAATCAGAGCTTCACTAACAAGGAGCCACTGGTATCAAACAATGTTATATTAAATCAAGGATGAGCATTTAAAATTCCTGCATAGCACCAGGTCAGAGCCGGCGCTGGACTCGAATTTTAAAGCTCCATCCTCCCATTAACACTCGTTTTCAACTGTGCAAACAAGATAGTAACAACACTCCAAACGCAGCAAACGCTAAATTCAGATCCCGGCTCCGTGCCTCATAAATTTTCATCCTGGCATCACTTCTTGTTCTTTTTACAGCATTTTAAAAATGTAGGTTAGCCTTTGCATTTTAAGCAGCCGCGATTGTATCAAATGCCTGGATTTTACAGCAGCCAAGATGTTCCCAAGTTTGATGAACTGATCTCAAGTGAGATAAATTATGTCAGTTGTCGGCTTTGTCAGTAAATCACGAGCTGACATTTCCCTGATTTGTAAAGGTATAATGTAGCAGTGGAAAGAAGTGAGCTCTTGAAAACCGGCACAGAAGGTGAGATTAATAAGCAGTTCAAAGAAAATGTCCCAATGTAATGGGCTTGGAACATCCACACTCAATTCCAGTTCATTTGCTATTTCTCAGGTTTTCTCTTTTAGGAATTCAAAAAATGCTGTAAAAAACATTTTATGAAATATTCCATCTATGTGCTTCTTTGCTTTACAATAATTGACAACATTTACATATATTTCCATGTTATATTATGCCATAAATTTGCATAGATCCAGGTAAAATTGTTCAGCTTTAGACCTGCTGCTTCAATGAATTTCAGGAGCTGAATCACAGCTCCAATCTGAATTACATTGCTCCCAGAATTCCCTCTCCTGTGCAGCACTGGAGAATATATCCCTGGTTAATAACCCTGGTGGTGTCTGTGCTGTGGAGCTGCACTGCTGTCTGTCTGTCTGTCCCACACCAGGGCAGCTCTTGGGGGAGACACTGCTAAGGTCAAACCACCCAGTGTGGCTCAGTCCCACCTGCCTTTCTCCTCCCTCCGTGCTCACCTGGAAGGGAGCAGGGTTTGGATGAGCCAGCACTGCACCAGGTGGCAACACATTTCTCTTTCAGGCAGCACTGAAGAGAGGAATTCTACCAGTTTTTATATTGGAGCTAATTTAACCCGATTTAGCCCACTTTGTATGTTCACTCTGCTTTCTGGAGTTATTTTTATTGCACTGGAGCTGTGCTTGCAGGCACAGATGGTTCCCGAAATGAACAAAAGCAAACCCCACTCCAGCCGGCCTGGGAGCAGTTACATTAAAGTGTTACAATTTGGTTAAGAAGTAATTTGGGGCTGTGTTTTGATTTACACTCACTAAAATGTACTGGTTCACCACAGAGATGCCATGAATTTCTATGTGGCATTTGGCACACTCACCAACCATCTGGCCCCTGTAAAGAGCACACGGGGCATCACAGCCTCGGGGGCAATGTCTGAGCTGGGCTTTGATCACCATCAGGGTTTTTTTTATAGGACCAGTCCATCAGCAAATCTCATTGAGCAGAGGCTTTTGCATTGGTGGATAAAGCATAAAGTAAAAAACATGGGTAGTAAAGCAACGGGAGGTTACACATGCTATTGCTAATATCCTCTTGAACACAGCCAAGAGCCTGATGAACCATAACTTGCATGTTTTAGACAAGATAGTCTTTCCATATATGCACTTTTTGACCTCATTTAGGTGCTGCTTTTAAGGTAGAATTCTTCTGAAAGCAAAACTTCACAGTGGGGAGAAAGAGGATGGAAATAATTACATGAATAGAAGAAGTCAAAGATTAAAAGCAAGAATTTAAGGATGCTAAAGGCCAACCTCTCACAGTAATACTGCATAAAAAAAGAATTTGAGAAATAGTGACAGGGTATCACAGCCCTGCAGGATTATCTGGTGGAAACAAAATGCATCCGAGCTTGCCAGCTGGTGCCAGCAGCTCTTTACCTTCTCGTTCCCTCGTGTTATTGGTATTTGCATCACAATAGCACTGAGACCGCACAGCAGCCAGCACGGCTCAGCATCCAGCCAGCAGCAGACAGGATTCCTGCCCTGAAAGCCTGGGAGTTCACACTCACAAAAAGAGGGAAGATAATTAACTGTTCGCTAGGGAAACGCTGAAGTGTGTTTGGGGAGTGAACTCGAGCCCACGGCACCCAGCTCAGTGCTGGCACCAGGTCTCCTCTCCAGGCTGGGTGTTCTCCCCAGGCTCCTGCAGCTGGGAGCAAAGGCTGGGCTCTCTACATCCCTGTGGAAGGCAGGGCTGGCCCCAAACGAGGCTCACTGTCAGCGGTGTGGCTGCAAACTTTCACTTCCATTTCAAGAGCCCAAACTCCATTTCATCCCACAGCCTTGCTGGATGCCACGGGCCAGGGCTAAGCAGCAGCAGGACACGGTCCCCCTCCAGCCCAGGGGCTGTCCCAAAGCTCACCTTGCTCCCAGGGAGCAGCCAGCACTCACCTGACACTTTTCCTCTCCCCTCCAGAACCAAGACCCCTCTGCAGAGCAGCAAAGCTGCCACCAAACCCCCCTCGCTTGGGGATGTGGCCAGGAGGAGCCTTGTTCAGGCTGACCTAGAGCAGAGGCTGGACAGAGCTAAAAAATAAACAGGGATTTATTAGAAGGCCTCAATGGATGCACCTTGGGCAGCACAAGAGCCCAGCCAGGGCTGCACC
>VXBC01010527.1:42662-59180 GCA_013399945.1 Ploceus nigricollis | reverse complement strand
AAAGAAACTCCCTGGGGTCTTGGGGTCACCTCAACCCTGAGACCCGAGAGTTAGAAAGAAATTCTTCACTGAAAGAGCGATTGGGAAATGGAATCTGCCCAGGGAGGGGGTGGAGTCACCATCCCTGGAGATGTTTAAAAAGAGACTGGAGGTGGCACTCATGGTTTAGCTGATGAGGAGGTGCCAGGTCAAAGGTTGGGCTCGGTGATATTAAAGGTCTTTTCCAACCTAGTTCATTCTGTCATTCTGTGTAATAGGGGCTGCACCTGGGACCCCAGAACAACCAGTTCACAGCTCCCAGGCTTATCCTGCCAGTGTCAGTCGTTTGTGGCTTTTTTGAATTCCCAGTCTGAAGTTGTCCAAGTCTGGAGAGGAGCTCCCAGACCAAGAAAATGATGCAGCAGACCTGTTTCAGCAGCTATCGACACTGGGTGTGGCTGCCAAACAAAACTGTGAGCTCCTGGAAAGTGCTGAAGTACATCACTGCCCAAGGAATGCTCCCTATCCTAAATGTACCACTTCATTCTGGAAGGATTTTCTGCAGAAAGATGTCTGCAAAGTTGTCCAAGTTAAGAGTAAATTACGAATGTGATGCCTCACCAAGGAGGGTGATAAAAACTTCTGGTGTTATCCAAAGGGGATTCTGGGAAGAGACACAGGGTTGAAGGGATCCAGACACTCACTCGTGCTCCAGAGTGGGCATTTAGTTTATTTATCTCCCACTGAATATCCCAGCACTGCTGCTTTCCAAGGAGGAAAGCCTAATAAGAGCTTGTAGGATTTTGGGGCAGGTGCTCAGCTGTGGGCAAGGTGAGCTCACCCACCCTGCTGCTGCTCCCTGAGAGCTTTGTCTAATTCTCCCCACTACGACTGAGATTTGTCACTTGTAAGTGCAATGCAGCTTTGGAACTCACTTTGGAAGGTGGCAGGAAGCTCCCAGACCCCAAATCACACGGAAGCTACATGCAGGATCAAGTGCAGATGGTGGGATTGTATCTGTTTGGGTTTCTCCCACCTGGCTGGGTTGGAGGGTTCCCTGGTGCTGCTGGGACTCTGCTGACATTTATTCCCCTTAACCCTGCAGAAATATTGTGGAAAGTTCTGGCAAACTTTAATAACACAAAGCACTTTTCCCTTTTCTTCCCTCTGAGCTTTTTTGGCACTCATCCACACTTTATTTATGGTTCTGAGGCTAATAAAGTAGAAATATTGCCAGTTGCTGGTGATGGAAATGGAGATCCTCACACAACAAGATTCCCTGGTGTTTTGAGCAAACATGAAACACAAGTAAAGGGTCTGGTGATAAAGCTGAGTGTTGGCACAGGGCAGCCCTGGTTCCACCTGCCAGCAGAGAGGGGAGGGGGAAGAGGGGCAGCTTGCTTAGCAGAGGAGATTAAACAATTAAATCATGCTGGGCTGAAGCTATGAGAGCTGAAGCAAGGTGCTCAGCCTTGATGCTTTTTGGGCTTTGATGCTTTTAAGTCAAGAAAGAAGTCTGGGCTGGGGGAGAGAGGAGGGAGGAGCAGCGAGAAGGGAAAATAAAAGAAATGTGGAAGCTAATCCCAAGCACTGTGAAAAGGTCATGTGCTTCGATATGAGTAATTAATTTTCTTAGAGCAATGTTGAAAAGGTTAACCTGATTTATGGAATGCAATTTAATTTAAAATGTGTTGTGTACCTTGTTAAAAGGGTCCAATTATGGCTGCTAATTCTGTGGACTGACACAAGCAACGTGGTCTGATAATACCCCGGTGTCAGGGGGAGCACGTGTCAGTCAATAATTAGACATGGCCTATCGAAATTTGAGGGGGAAGGAAAACTGGTAGAAATGCTGAAAGAACAACAGCTCTCCATGCCCAGGGCCCACAGTGTCCCCTTGTAATTTCCTGCCCTGTGGAGCACTTGGTGATTCATTTTGAGGCAGGTTTGTGTTCAGAGTGGTTTATCACGGTGCTTGGAGACAGGAGTAAAAATGCCAGATTTGTACAGGTCAGCCCACACTGCTCCTTGACCTTCATTCTGTTAATTCTTCTTGCAAAAACCAAACCAAACACCACCCTCCTTCCTTGGTGACTTGGTACAGCAAGAGGCTGAAAAACCTCCCAGTGGTGCTTGTACACAGAACTTAGTAATAATCTAAATAACTGCAGGGATCCTCTGAGAGAAGGGCTTGTGGTCGAAATTTCCAGCCTGAAAACTTTTGTCCTAATCCACTCCTTGCTCAGCTGCTCATCCTCCCTGGGCTCTGCAGTGTCCCTGTTCCTGCCAGTCCTGTGTGCCCAGCATCCCCCTCCACAGCAGGAAGGCATCCCGTGGGTTTGCAGCCCTGAAGCCGCTGTCTGCCCAGGCTGCAGTGAATATTTCGTTTCATTTTCACTTTCTCTCAGTCTCCGAGGCCAGCAGCCAGAGTTACTCCCTGCATGTTTTGTGGCCACTCCTTTAGTGAGCAGTTAATGGTGTGTGAATGCAGTCAGTAAGAGCTGTGGGGGTATTCCTCAGTGCCATATTCCCCAAATGTGTGTGCAATGCTCCCACAATGTTCCTTCCCACAATGAGCCCTTGCTCAGTTTGGTACACTGCAGATTAGCAGAGGAAGTTTTGCAATCCTAAAACTGACAGGATAAATATTCCTACAAGGAGCAGAATAAATCAATTAATGCAGCTCCAAGGTACCTCTGGCTCCTAAATTTGGTTGGTAAATGCCAAAATTGTGTGGCTACAAAGAGTGGCTTTGGTGGCTCCAGCTGCATGGGACCAGGGCCTGTGTTGTTGGGAGGGCTCACCTGGCCCCAGGTGAGCAGGAGGCAGGAGATCTGCTGCTGCAACGTGGTTGTGTTTTCACCAAGAAGTCAGAAACACACCCTGTGTTCATATGGAGTTTGCCATCAACACCAGCAGTGTTCCAAAACACAGCGAGCTGGGTGCAGCTGGATTTCCAAGTTATTGCAGACTGTCAGTGCTCAGCAACTGCTGCATGACAGGCTCTGTGCCTGCATCCTTCCAGGACCTCTGGTGCATCACTGTGCCTACAGCCTTCCAGGACCTCTGGTGCATCACTGTGCCTACAGCCTTCCAGGACCTCTGGTGCATCACTGTGCCTACAGCCTTCCAGGACCTCTGGTGCATCACTGTGCCTACAGCCTTCCAGGACCTCTGGTGCATCACTGTGCCTACAGCCTTCCAGGACCTCTGGTGCATCACTGTGCCTACAGCCTTCCAGGACCTCTGGTGCATCACTGTGCCTACAGCCTTCCAGGACCTCTGGTGCATCATTTGTCTGCAGAGCTGTAGGACAATCAGCTGGGCTGTACCTCAGAGGGGTTTTTGGAGGATGAGCACAGCATTCANCGTTCCTGACACAGAACTGCTCCTGGACAGGGGAGATCCCAGGGGGAAAAGCCCAACATGGGGCCAGGAGAACTGAGATTTTGGTGTTACTGCTGCTGAGGAAAAGAACATGTGTGTATTGGGTTTTCCTGCAAGACCCTATGGAAGTTCCTGGAGAAAGGGAAGAAGCTTTTGCTTAACACATTGAATGGGCAGAGGCAAGAGCAGCTTGTGGTTACATTGATCTTTCAGGTTCCTGTTGCTGTGACACTGAGTACTAAAACTTTTCTGGCATTTTATGAAAATGTCTTGTCTGAAAGAGAGGATGGAAGAAACTCCCATCTGTCCTCTATAACCCCAAATATTCTCGTGTTCCCTTCTGCAAACAAAGCTCTTCCCCACCTTTACCCAGAGCTGGTTTATATTGCCATCACCAAATTAGCTCAGGAAGCTGCATCTTGTGATAACTTCATTATGTTCTATTGACTTCTCAGGGAGCTGAAAGGAATATAATGGCAATTTCCCACAATGGATAACTGGCTGGGGAAGCCAGGCCAGGGAAATGGCTGTTCCCTCCTCTACCCTTGTGCAGTCAAATCACTGTCAGACATTTCATTTTCTGATGTGCATGTTGGCCTCTTATCAAGCCTTTTTTCACCCAAAGAGGATTCCTCCTCAGAGGAACATGAAGATTAGCATCAGATGGGGAAAATGCAGTTAGAATTACCAGAATATTAAAGGGGCAATTGTGATTTCTCAGCTGCAAGGGACACTTCAAGCAAATTACCTCAATTAAGAGAATAAGAATCAGGGAACTGCTTTAAATTGAAAAAAACATTCAGATAGGATGTCTGTGTCTGTTTGTCATCAGGGGCTTAATATTTACTTCTGCTGATGAGACTTTGTCATGCTCTATTACAATTCATAGACTCGTGTTCCCAAATTATATGCACCAAAATGCTTTGATTTATAGGATATAAGTCCCTTCTCTCTGTGAATTCCTTTAATATTGTCATAAATGTGGTCAGTGATGCTTATCTTAGGGTATTAATGTGCCTCATTTAATTATATTGTCTTGCTCAAAAAGTGCACTTAGTTTGAAGGAAACTACAAATTGTTAACTTTTGGTAAATGCACATTTCTCACTAGAGAATGGTAAGAGCTGGTGCCTTCTGCAGCCAGCAGTGGGATGGGTGTTTGGGAAAGGTCAGAAATACACAGCAGGCTCTTGGGTCAGTAATAACTCAGGTCCTTTCAGCCTCTGCTTCTTGTGGGAGCCCCAGATTCTGGTCTGGCCATCAATTCTGTGCTTTGTCCCACCTTCCCTGCTCTGAGGCTGCTCCTGGGTTCTCATTCCCCTGTTTTAGGCTCAGGAAGGTGTGATTCTCTATTGATTACTTGATCTGTGTAATTACAATCAAAACCACAGGGATTTCAAGCCTGATTGACTGCAAAATAGAAATCTATTGGCTTGGCTGGACTCCTAATGACCAGGATTAGGAGAGAACATGGTTTGGGGCTGCTCTTTCCCTGCAGGATTGGTTTTGGCTAACTGGAGATTGACAAGGTTTGTGAAGGAAGGCACTGATCCCATCAGAGCAGGCTGGGGGGGTTTATCTCCTTCATCCCTGCCTGTGGCTGTGCTTGTGGCATCCTGATTTTGTGACCCTTCTGCAGTAGCCTGCTGTCTACAGGAGTCAGGAGCAGAGCCTGGGGGTAACTGCAGGGCAAGCCAAGGAGCTGCAGCAGGGAGAAATCAGCTGAAAGCCCCTCTCCCAGATGTTCTTGGCATCCTTCTCCAGCTGGATGTCCCCTTGGCCAGCGTGTGAGCTCCTAAAATAAGTCTAGGGCCTGAAGTTTTGTCAGTCCCCACCCTCAGAAGCTGAAGGAAGGAGCACCAGCAGGCAGAGAAAGGACCTTTTTCTTTTTTTAAATAGGTTTTCATTTAAAAGATGCCAGAGCCAGCAGATTAGTGTCTTGGCTATATAGGTTTCCTACAGATAAGGCAGAGAAATTGATTTCAATTACCAAAGTGGATAGACAGGCTGCTCTGCTCTCCCCAGGATTGTTAACCCTCGAGAGGCAAGGAGTGAAAACCAGGAGGGGGTTTGGAACCTGAAGCCATTTCCTCAGGAGCAGCTGTGCCTCTGGCAGCATAAATCCTCACAAAGGGAGAGAGCTAAAGAAAGGAGTTTATTTAAGGATGTACAATGATCCTTGTGATACTCTGGGATTTCAGCAAGCTTTCAGATCCTTCAGCGAGGCTCTGGAGGCCAAGGGTTAAAGTGGCTGCAGGGATTAAAGGATTCAAGCACCAGGTTCACCTTTTCCAAGAGCAGTCTGGCTGCTGGGAAGTTTTCCTGGGAGGTTCCAGGGCTGGGGTAGGGCGAGGCTGTGCAGTGCTGGATCCCAGCTGGGCAGGGAGCAGAACCCCAGCGTGTTGGTGGGCTCATACCCTGCTGCTGGGCACCTCCAAGGCTTGGGGCACAGCCCCAGGTGACCTTTGGCAGCACTAGGGAACGGAAGGGATGGAGCTGCCAGGGTGTGGGCAGAGGCAAAGGGAGGAGCTGGTGGGACTGGGCAGTGTGGAGGGACAGGAGCAGGAGCTGGACGCTTCCTTGGCACATGTGGGGAGAGGGCGTCCAGTGCATCCTCAGACCTCCCCCATCTGCTGCTCCTGCACTTACACACCCTGCAATTCCTGAGCTGGCTCTGTAATTGTGTCTGCAGGGTGCCTGCTTCCCTTCCCTCCTCAAATCCAATTTGCTCCTTTTTGCAGCTCTGCTGCTGCCTGATAATGGGCACCTTGCGATGGATTTTTCCGCTGTTCACTTGCTGGGTCTCTTTTGTCCTACCACAGGGAAGTTTGCCCCTGTGGGTCTCACAGTTGGCTTCTCAGCTGGGTTTCTACACAGGCTTTTATTGCCAGCAGCATCTGCTCTCCCCTCCAATTACTCCAACACATTTCTTTGGTTCTTTGCTTTGCTGGGTTCACCAGCAGCTCCTGCCCTGGCTGAACTCCCCAGCAGACTCCCCCCGCTGCCTCCAGGTATTTGGGGGGTCTGGCTGTGGTTAGAAATCAGATGTTGCACATTGTCACACGGGAACAGAAGGATTTCAGTGGCCTTGCATGGCAGCAAGACCGGTGTGATAAGCATATTTAAGCAATCACAGGAAAACACAGCACATAAATAAGATTTTGTTTCAGGCCACGGACTACATTTGTTGCTGGAAGCAGCTCAGCAACTGCAGCTTTTGTGTCCTTTCAAGCACAATTACACATTTCAGAGAAACACCCTGTGGTTTGTACTTTGCATTCGTGTTCACGTGGACAGGACTGTCCTCTGTGCACACAGCATCCTCTTCCCTCCCCTTTTGCTTTTCCCAGAGTTTGGCATGCTCCCAGCGTGGGGGATGCTCCTGCCCTGCCCCTGTGGCACAGCTACACCCAGGTGTGGCCTCAGGCAGGCTCCCAGGGAAGCTGCAGCACAGCAAACAACATTTCTGGAGATGTCTGGGTAGTTTTTTTCCCCTCCTAATGAAAAATTATTTCTGACATACTGGAAATGTGAATATACATCTAGATAGAGAAATGTTTAGTTTATATCATGTCTTAAGCTCAAAATAAATGTTTTCCATTCCCAGCAGTGTTTTCTGCAAGGAAAACCCAATCATTCTCTCCACAGCAGTTCAGTTATTTTCCATCTCACTCTGTGGACAGCTCCTGGATTTCAGATAAGGGTCTCCTGCCTGAATGCTGAGGGAGGAGGTGGCAAAGAGTATGTCAGTGGCAAATACCCTCATACCTGCCCAGCTTCCTGCCCTGCTCCTTGGTGGGGAACATGATGGCACCTCAGTGATATTGGAATGAACTTTCTGGAAGAGCCAGAGGTAAATTTTACCGAGGTTGAGATGCTTTGAGAGGACAGTTGGTTAAAACTGAGTTTAATGCACAACCCAGGATTTCCAATGCACTTGCAGATTTCCCCCCTTTCCTCTTGGCTGCTGGCATCATTAATGCCAGGATTTAAGATGACAGAACTTTAATTGTACAGGACAAAGGCGTCTGGTTCCCTGCTTCACTGATCAATTCCAGTTCATAAATTGTTACAGGAACAAAACTCTTTAGCAATGCTGACAATTAAGTAACATCCTGATAAACATCCCCTTTTGTTTTATTTAAATGAAAATGCCTTTATTTCCACAGAGTGGTATCTTGTAACAATAAGATTCACTGTCCCTGAAGCTTGGTTAATTAAACACAGTATTTGCAATCTACCAAAACAAGCTGTTTTATGCAAGCTGATAACAGGGTTTCCGTTTCATAATGTGAACAATTGGGTTATGCAAATGCCAGGATTTTAAGCCCCTGTGATCTGTTTTTGTTGCCTTATTATCTGTTTCTGTCTACAAACACTAAATATAGACATCCCAATTAAAGCAGCTAAATACCATTAAGTCCAACTAAAGATGTTTTTATCAGTTAAAAACTTCCCCCAATTTAATTAAAAATAAGGTTTGACATTGGCCTTTCTTAACCTAAACTCCACTCCCACGCTTCCATCTATTTGATTGATTCTCCCTCTAACTCCCCTGTGGGTTTTATTCCATGGTGAGCCCCTCAGAGAGCTGGTGGGAGGCAGTTACTGAGCCCAGGTGGTGCTCACCTGTTGTAGGTGCACTGACGCCTCCAGCAGGGCTGGTGGGCCTTGCTGGGTGGTTGGTGAAGGACCAGGAGCTGGATGTGAACATTAAACCTGCCCAGGGAGCTCATCCTGCAGAGCTGCTCTGATGCATTTCACATGCCTGCTGTGAGGAGCCCATCCCACAGCCCCAGGTAAGGAGCAGGAAGATAACATCAGCATGGAATAGAAGGGAATAAACAGAGCAGAGGCATCCTGGGGCAGGTGTTGGCTCCTGGTGAGCCCTCAGATGTTTGTGCTCAGACCCCCCAGCCCAGCTCACTCCAAGTTTGCACATCTGGGAGCTCAGCTGGGCTGGGCTATGCCCACCAGGGCCAGGCAAGGATGTTCTGAAAGATGAAAGTTTGACAGGAAAGTCTCACAGATGTGTGTGCTTGGCAGAAAGCTCTCTGAATGTAGAACCTGAGGATGAAATAGAGATGGAAGCAAGTTTGGATATAGAAGAATAAGAGGTGTGTAAATTGAGGATTTCTGAGCCAGTCTTAACAGGACAACTAAGAAAGCAAAGGTTAAGTCGAGTTGGAAGGGGGTTTTATGACTAGAGCAAAGGATATGTTCACCACAGACAAAAAGATGTTTTTACCAAGCAGAAATAAGTCTTAGGAAAAGCAGAAAGATACCACAGGCAAACAAACATGCCAATGTGGCAAGTAGAAAAATGGTCTAAGAATTTTCAGCTGCAAGAAAACTGAAAAACAACTTTAATCTTGAACTGTAACACACTAACTCATGTGATTGGATAGCAATGGCCATAATATCCAATTATGGATATGGTAATGGTAATGGTAAATAATATCCAATTATATATGTGGTAATGACAGGTAAGGCTATAGGTAATAGTAAAGGTGTTGATTGGTTGTTATGTATTGAGATGCTCAGCAAAGATGAATATATAATGCAATGTAACCAGAACTAAAGGGACTTCAGGCTCACCTGTAGCTGGAGCTGGCAGCTGTAGGGTGGCTCTGTCACCCACGACCTGAGACTGCTGTAAAATCTTCTATTACAATAAACAGCATTTGGAAGAGTCACCTGGAGTCCCACCTCTCTCATTTCTGTCTCTTACTCATGGGAGTCTCTTTGTTCCTCCCTGGGCCAGCTGCTAACAGAGACCTCCCGTTCCCCTCTGGCTGTTCCTGCCCTGGGCTCGGGGCTGCTCAGCCCAGGGGATGAGATAAGATGCCTCTGACTTGGAGACAGGTGTGTGCAAGGCTTTTTGTGAAGGCATTGAGGGAAGGCTCTCAGCTCTCAGCTTTCCCCAGGAGGATGAACAGATCCCCCAGCGGCGTTCAAAGCTTTGCGCTGCTTCCAAAGTGCAGTAATTTAACTTTATACCAGCCATGTTTGCAGCAGCTGTCAGTCACCATGACAACAATATTAACACTCGTGATGGCTTTGTTGTGAGCACCAGAGAATGTAATATTCTGGAGGGAAGAAGCAGCAATTGCTCGAGCAGTTGCTCACAGCCCAAGTGACTCTATTGAACTGGGAGAGGTTCAAACTGTATTTTAAACATACAAGAAAAGGCTTGCTTTTGGAGTATAAAATGACTTGAATTAACTTCAGTCTGACAAGAGGAAGCAAAGGGAATCACTGGAATAAATATGTGTGAGACTGGAAGATTAGAAAGACACATTCCAAAATCTCACAGAAATGCAAACTCCCTCTTTTTGAAGGCACTGCCTCTGGAATGGCAATTTACATTTCTTTAAACTTGGGGAGGGGGAAGGAGGGTGATCTAAAGGGGGTTTGCCAGCCTTGTGGTTCTTGTCTTATACATGAAACAGTTACTCATAGAACACTAAGGGTAGCTCTTAGTCTGTATCTTCTCTAAGAATTAAAACAGGGAAAAAGTGTTCTGAGTTTCAAACACTGGAGTTGGGCTCTTAATCAATTTTCTTTTATGGGGAAAAGTAAATCATTCTCTCTCTCAATATTTAGTATCTTTACTGTTTCTGACCTCCCTTCTTCCCCTCCAGAGATACCCAGCACTAAGATAAGGCATTGATTGTCTACACTGGGAAATGCATTCTATTTAATTAGTTCATTATTCCTTTTTTAACATAAGATTGATGACTTATTAAGCTATGGTTAATTACAGAGTTTATTACTTTGAAAATCAGGACAACTCCACAGCTTCAGCTGATTCTGCTCTTGGCTGAGCTGGATTTCTGGCACTGCTGTGTCCTGGAGATCTGTGGCTTCCCTTTTGCACCCTGTTCATCAAAATCCAGTTTTGGGCTCTGCAGCTTCACACCTCTGGGGCCTGGTTGAGAAAAAGTACCAGTGACCTTGCAGCTGCTGGTTTTCCCTGCAGGTCCAGAGCTGGGATCCCCCAAAACTTTAGCAGTGTGTTTTAGAAGCCTCTGCAGCTCCAGGACCCCAGTGAGGACCAGAGCTGGAGCATCACCACAGGCCAGCAGCACTGGGAGGCTCCATGAGGAGCCCCAGCCTGATCCATCAGACACAGGAGAGAGCACCAAGCACCAGCTAGGTGAGGGAAGGAGTCTTGTGTGTCCAGCTCCCAGAAATGTTATCCCTGCCAGCAGAGTGTCCTGGTGACAGCCAGGGCAGAGATGAGCAATGGAGACTCAGGGAGTGCCTGCAGGCTCATCCAGCACGCAAAAGCTGACATTGCCAGGGGCAGAAATACCCTAAACTTTGTCTAATAATCCAGCCAGAGTAGCAGAGAGTGGAGGGCCAAGGTGCCCGTGGCTTCAGCAGCACCTGCTACGATTTTGGGAGGTGCTGTGAGACAAACCTGGCAGTACAGCAGCAACACACACAGGGATGGTGCTGCCTCCTGCCGAGGGAGGGCACAGCAACAGTTGGTAACCAAGTTATCATTATTTTATTATTATTATATTATTATGTGTTTTCAGCTCCAAAATAGGAATTTCTCAATCTAGAATTAACACCAAGCAGGCTGAAATGCAGAGAAGTGCAACGTGGATCTCGTAAGTCTGGGTTGAGGGGCATGGACAGCGTTATTGCTGCCGGGCTTTCAGCTCACACACTCCTGCTGCTGTGTGGGGTGTCTGTGTGAGAGCAGCACCAGTTTAACAGAAAATCAAAATATAATCACAAAGTGTTGCATGGGAGAGTCTGCAGAGCAGCAGGGCTGTCATCAGAGGGGAGAGGCAGAGGGACAAGCCGGGAGTGAGGGCGGGTTTCTCTCCCGGCACATTTCTGGAGCAGTGGTGCTCCCTCCAGGCTGTGTGTTGGCTGAGATAAGGGACAGGCTGCAAAGCCATCGCTTTCTGAGCAACGTGTGAAAGAAGCCAAGAGGACAAAGCTGTAGTGAGCCCGTATTTTCTCATTGTCAGTACTCCAGGTGGTGGAGGAGCTATGAAGGAATGCTGCAGCCTCCAGATCTTTCCTTTGGATCCTCTGCTGTTTCACTATCAGGACCACGATTAGCCATGAACCCCACTCCTGCCTTGTGAAAATGTCAGCTTCCCAACCTCCCTGAGAGAACAGATTTTCAAGAAAAACACAGATGTTGAATCAATTCCTCCATCTTTCCGCCCTCCCATTTTTTCAGGCTGCTAACATTGTCCTTTTGGGAATGTACTCATGAACTATAAACATCTGTTGGTTTGCTGCAAACAATTCCCAGCCTTTAGCTGAACAGGCTCCTCTCTCTCTTTACTCACTCCCAGCAGCCAGGCTGGTCACACTGGGATGGTGTGAGATGAGGGACAGGCAGGGGCTGGCTGACATTTTGCCTTTAGACATGAAAGAAGTGCTTGTGGCTTGTTTTCCCCCTCCAGAGGAAGCAGTTTAGAGAAAAATAAATTAAAGGTGTTGGGATAGGAGCAGAATAGCTCCAATGGCAGCTCATGAGTGGATTACAGGATGCAGGAGTTGTGGAAGTGTCAGTAAGTGAGCAATGGGGTAACAGTTTTAGTGTCCCCTGCCTGTGTCCTGCTCAGCACAGAGGGGTTGTGGCCATTGCCACCACATGTCCCATGTCACTGCAAGAGAAGATTCCACCCCTGGCCTGTGCCAGCCACCAGCAGAGATGCAGAGACAGTGACACCACTAAAAGAGGCACAGGTTTTGTGGTGCCAGCCCAGCTGAGTGGGCACCATGCTCCAATAACCTCCTGGACACGTTGGAACACCCCAGCGACCTTCGATCTTCATGCTTAAACAAACAGAATTTGAAATTTCCACCCTCAAGCTCTAAAACCGATTTAAATTTTCATCTTTTGGGGTCAGGAACCGTCGTTTGTACATCACAGATCTTGGTGCATCCTTCAGACAGGCAGCAGGAGAGCAGGGAGAGAGCTTCCCTCCAGCTTGGGAATTCAAAGCACTGTGCTCGAGCAGGGGGTATCAGGTCTTGGTTTCCAGCTGTAAAACCAGAAGCCTCTGGGGGTTTCTGGATGTTTTCCAGCTGCCACCTGCTTTCCTCTATTGTGCATCCTTTGTCCCTGCTGAAAAATAGCTCAGCTGTGTGGCTTTTCTTAGTTTTATGAAGAGTATTGTTGTTGGTTTATTTTCCCTTATTTTCCAGAAACATTCACGTTCGAGGATAAACTGCCATTCACGTAGGAAGATTTAGTCCCTCTTCATAAAGTTATATATTACAAGTGAAAGGGAAACAAGCATGGGCTGGCAGCAGAAAATTGAATTAGCTCAGCAGTACACTACACAAAATAAGACAAATCTTGTACAGAAATATAATTGAAGCTGCATTATTTATCCTCCCTTTTTGGGTTATTTGTCAAAGCGAGCTGCAAGTTGCAAATTAAAAGAGCTATTGATTCTAAAGTTGTTTTTAAAGTATTTTCTGCATTCAGATCCTTGGAAACAATTATCTCAAAGTGGTGCCAAACAGCCAAATCCTTACTGGTGTTGGGTTCAGAGAGATAATGTTCCAGCTTCTGTCCATCGTTTGTGGACATTCAAATTCCTCTTTTTGGTAGAATCATAGAAAAATAAATCATTAAAGTTAGAAAAGGCTTCCAAGAGCATTGAGTCCAAGCTGTACCCAATCCCCACCTTGTCCCCAGCCCAGAGCTCTGAGTGCCACCTCCAGGAATTCCTTGGACACCTCCAGGGATGGGCACTCCAAACCTCCCTGGGCAGTTCCAAGGCCTGAGCACCCTTTCCGTGGAGAAATTCCTGCTGATGTCCAACCTGACCCTCCCCTGGGGCAGTTTGAAGCCATTCACTCTCCTCCTGTCCCAGTTCCCTGGAGCAGAGCCCAACCCCCCCGGCTGTCCCCTCCTGGCAGGAGCTGTGCAGAGCCACAAGGTCCCCCCTGAGCCTCCTTTTCTCCAGGCTGAACAACAGAGATTTCTTTCTCTGGGAAGAAGTGGGTGGAAGGTGGGATCAGAAGGGTTTGTGCAGTTGTGTTGTTGAGCACAGCAGCAGCACCTGCAGGAAGCTCTGGCTGTCCTGGAATGTCACCCAGAGAGAGCATCTGCTCCTGCACAGCACCAGCCAGCACAGCCCTGGCACAGCTCATCCCAGGGTCAAGGTTTTACCACTTTTACATTCCTGTTAAACTTTCCTGCTGCATTGAGAGGGCACACGTCCCATGAAATAATGTCAATCATTCTTTTCACAAATCCCCACTGAGGACAAGGACCAGGAAATGTAGCCCAGCTGTTTTCCCATCCCAGCCTGGATGGATGACAAGGTGCTGGCACACAGTTCCTGCCTTGCCTGTGCTTGTGGCATGAGAGGTTGGGGGACAGTCTGGGGAGGGGGTATTGCTTTTGTTTTGCAAAATAAACAGAAAACAGCCCTTGTGACTACAAAAGAAAAAAACCAAAACGCATTAAAAAATCCATCCAAAGCAGCATTTGAGCCATTCTCCATAGGCCCTAGGAGCCTCTTACTGTTTGAGTTAAGGCTCCTTATATAAAGTTTATGGGTCCCACCGGGGTGTTTTGAGTAGATTACATTCACACCAGCTCATGCAACGCGGGCGTGAGCAGTCAGTAAATCAGGCAGCTTAGCTGTGAGCTCCTGCTCGTGCTGGCGATGGGTCTCAGGGCTGGGATAACACCTCCTGTTATTAGCTGACAGCTGGTAAACAAAGATCCTGCTCTGATACACATTGTCAGGGCTTTTACAGCCTCGGCACACACACACAGAGCTGGGGAAAACTGCTGCTTCCGTAAGGACATGTGTCCCTGAAGTGGGCAAGGTGTGCCTGATGCTGGGAAAGCCAGGCTGGTTTCACTGGTTTAACCCTAACCCTAAGCCTAACCCTAAGCTAACCCAGACACCAGGATCCTTCTGTCCTCTGAGGTTCAGAGAGGTCAAACTGCCAGGGAGGTGGGTCAGGAGAGCCCAGACCTACTGCAGTTCTTGCAACCACACGGCAGCAATCCTGGTCAGTGAAACTGATGCTTCCAGGTTCAGCTTTTTAGTGCTGTGTATTGCACCAGCCTAGAGCCCGTGGTTCAGAGGGACAGGCTGGTGTAGAGCCCATAAACTCCAGGCTGGGACAGCTGATGTGTGCCACAGGCCCCTGAGGAGGATCTGGTCCTGCTGGCCAGAAATCAGGCAGAGGCTTCACTTCCTGGGGCTTATTCTGGAGCTCTCTCTCTCTCTGCCAGTCACTTAGACACCAATATCTTGCTTTCAAATCGATGCCCCCACTCTGAATTTAAGCATTTATGGCTCTCAGGTTTGAACACCAGGACTCTGAGCATCTCCTGTCTTCGACTTCCCTCCAACAATGTTCCTGTCCTGTCCAGGAGCAGAAAAGGATGGGAGCCTGCCAGCTGGAAGAAATGCCTTTAATATGAAGAAACAAAAATAATTTATTTGATATATGGCAACAGTAGGGATGTGATTGGCCGGGGAAGTCATCAGCAAGCAATTCTTCCAGTGGTGGATTGTTTAAGTCAACTGCACACTGATTTATTTGCTGTGTTCTAATTACTGAGGGAAAATGAGGGGAAGTCTGGTATTAGCAAAATCCCTCAGCTTATAATTACCCCATTCACGGGGTTTGGGTTTCACCACAACACAATCCCACCACTACACACAAGCACTTCAGCATTTAATTAAGGGCAGATAAAACTGGAGTCGCTGCCGTTTTCCATTCCAGCTCTCACACAAAGCAGCTTAGGAGAGGCTGAACACTGAGTGTCTCCTCTGAAAAGCCAAGGAAACCTAACACAAAGCAGTTCTCTATCTATTTCACCCACTTTCTATGGCCAGAACTGCATTGGCTTGGTAAATCTGGTGTGTCAGGTGAAGACAGCAGCACGTCAGGGCTGGCAGCAGCTCTCAGAGGCAGCAGCAGGAGCATCCCTGGGGCAGGGGTACCCACAGGGCTCCTGCCCTGCAGCACCCTGAGGAAAACAAAATATTCTTTGCTGTTCTGGAGCCTGAAACATCTTTCCTTTTTTAAGAAGTCGGGAATTTGAAAGATGCAGCCTAGGCCTCCGGAACAGAGAAAAAAAAAACAAACTGAATATTTCTACATTTAAAAATGGTTTTGAAGTTCTGAATTTTTAGAAGCAAAGCCCTGAAATGCTCAGTGAAAAGCCTTTTCTGTGGGGAAAATCTGCCAGAACAGGCAGTTCTGAGCAACCCCATAATTGCCATGAAATAAATAAACAGGTCCTGCTTATCAGTATCTGAAATAAATTCTGAGAAAAATAACATTTTAAGATACAGAAGCATATCTCTGTTTTGATAAACACCTCTACAAGTGGCACATTCCTCCTCCCTCAGGGTCTGTCCTTCCCCACTCGTTGTGTTCCGCATTCATCACCTGGGAGTGAATCTCCTCATAATTTAGATCCTGCAGCCGATAGTTTATGTGCAGCAGCGTCGCAAATGGAAGCTCCACTTTGATTTCCATTATGCATTACCTTGTCTGACTCCCTTTTATTGTACAGTGGAGTAAATGACCTCCCAGATATTCAGGTTCAGATGTGGATGTGATGGTAAATTTAAGTCCTGAAATTTCCATCCAGTGATAAAATTGTATAATAAAAAAAAAAAATCACTTTCTTCTGCTAATATCTGCTTTTGGCTGTCACATCAGCGTTATGGCTAGATTGTATTTTGTAATATATCAGAATGGAATCCAATTGTTGTGCGCTGGTTTCTCTTTTGAAAATAATACAGCACAGGTTGAAAAATCAGTATATGAGTGGTTCTGCTTTTATTTCTATCAGCTTTACATGAACTTGACAGATGATTGTTGGTATCAAATTTGTCGAGTATAACATTTAATTAAATATCTTTCCTCTTAGTACTGAACACCACCTTGAATAAAATCACCCACCTCCGATTCAGGCTTGGGAAGGTGTTTTGGGAAAGGAACAGACCCTTGGTTGTGTCCTCACACATCCCTGGAGGTGTCCAAGCACCAGCTGGATGTGGCACTCAGGGATCTGGGCTGCTTGGTTGCAGGTTGGACTCCTGTTGCCTCATTTCTCTTCACAGAGAAAAGCAAGGCACAACTTTTCCCAAAGATTTACTGGGAGAAGCATGAAGAAGCTGCA
>VXBC01010527.1:10559-32432 GCA_013399945.1 Ploceus nigricollis | reverse complement strand
CACCCGAGGGGAGAGGGAGGCTGCAGGAAAACATCCTGGGAAAGGAGCTTTGGTTCTCTGCCTGCTCCAAACGGAAATCATTTCAAAATGGGAAAATCTCACATGATGTTAATCAGTTCTTTCAATATTTGCTGTGCTTGAAGCACTGACTTGCTTTTCAGATTTTAGAGGGCAGGAAATATCACACGGATTTTGAATGAGGAAATTACACACACACACACACTCAGACACCCCTCTCACATCCCCACACACACCCCAGACTCCCCACACCCCTCATACCCCCCAGTGCTGGGGTGTCCCTGTGCTGGCAGTGCCCTGAGCATCCTGCACCCAGGGTTTGCATCCTCCCACAGGAATCCTTGCCCTGGCACATGGCTGCAATATTTTAAAAGTCAGGGGGTAACATGATGTGTCAGAAGTGGTCAAATTAAGTTAATTTGACCTTTAAACTCCATTTTTAATCCCTTTCTTTGGCATCCAGCATGATTTGCATTCCGCTATACTGACACTCGGCTTAACAAATGACTTTCTTTCCAAACTGCCTTTGAAGTATCTGAACTTAATGGACTATAACATTTATGAACATCTGAGTTCTTCTCTCAGCAGCTGCACTGGGTTATTGATGATCTAATTGAAATGCTGGCAAATATATCCCAGCAGTATATGGGGAGCAGCAGCCGACTCGGCACGACCCCAGAGCCTTGGAAGCTTATGGTTTCCATGCTATTCATTAGCAGCAGACAGTATATTTTCAGCTATGTTAAAACAACAACAAAAAGCAGAGCAAAGACACCAGAAGAGGCCCAAAAATTTTTTTTTAAAAATTAAAATAAACATAAAAAATCCACATGCAGGGAAAAGGCTGATTTGTTTCTCCTCTGTGGCTCCCCAGACAGCTCCACTGCAGGGATCACTGGGGGCAGCTGCTGCAAATTGGGCACCTCTTGGAACCTGGGATTTATTTAAAGAAATAGCCAAGGGCAAGGCAGGTTATCCAGGGCATGCTGCCCTTCCTGACTGAACATGTAAAAATCCATGGACCAGCTGAAAACTGGACAACTGGGTACCAAAATATGGGGGATTTGTTACTGGATCCAAAAATCATCACGCTCTCTTCTGAGCCCTGTGGGGGGTGATCCAAGTTGGAAATCTCCAAATTGTCCATGGCAGACCATGAGCTGTTCCCAGTGCTCCCCAGAAACACAGCTGGCACACACTTCCACCAGGACTTCACTCATGTGAGCTTTGGAAATGCCCATTTCCGTAGTAATGGCTGGAATCACGTTGCACTCAATATTTATCCAGCAACCAGCTGAGAGCACACTCTGCTCTCCACTGATTGGCACGTAATTAAGCAAAGAAAAGAAAGTCATAATGTTTAGCAGCAGCACCACTTGAGTATTCAACAGTAACAGGGAAGATAGGGATGGTATGCTGCTAAAAATAAATAGGGAATGGGTTATTAGGAGGTGTAGTGAGTTCCTGTGCCGTGAATAGCTTCAGGCAGTCCATTCCCTTCCATTTCATTTCATTTGATAGTCAGGATTTACACCAGGGATAAAAGAGGAAGTAAAAAGATATTGAAAAAGTGCAGAAAATTTTTGACATGAAAATAAAGATGAGGGGAAATCAAATTTGTATCTTTGAGCAGATGGAGGCTGAGCTGTCTCTGGCATCCTCCACACAGCTGGATTCACTCTCCTGGTCCAGGCTGGCTAAAAGGCGCCGATAAAAATGAAAAATGCAAATGAATTCTCTACACCTTACTGGACACACCGGAATGGAGGGTGCCACTCAAAAGGCAATCTCTCCAAAACATTTAAAAACATTGTGCAATTTATATCTTGTGCTTGACAGAGCATCCAAAAGTAATTTCAGCAGCGTGTCCCGGTGCCACCGCGCTCCGCCGAGGGTGCCAGTCACCGTGCCGTGCCTGAGGCCCTGCTGGATCATTTCCCTTCCCTCTCCAAGCTGCAGAGCTTTAAAATGCAATACGAGTTGGCTGCTGGCCTCTCATTTCTGCTGGAAAATCTGGCTGTGCCAGCATGTGTAAGGTCAACAGCACAAAGACTGCTTATTAACTGGAAATTTGGGGGATCTGGTGCCAGGAAATAGCTTTCAGCCTTTGTGAGAAGGAATAAAGAGGTTTCAGGACAGTGGTTTGCTACAGAGGAAAATCAGGTTTGAGCATATTTCATGGTCCAGATTTGCCTCTGTTCCAGGGCACCAGGAGCTGTGTCTTATCCTACCAGGACACTCAATTAGGCCTTTTTAATCCAAACATAAAGCTCTTCCGAATCACATTACACCACCCACGGCATCTCTGTCCCCCAGAGCACAGGGGACAGCAGCCCACGACCCCCTGGCACGCTGGGGGTGCAGCATCCCCCTCTCTGCCTCACTCCTGGCTGTCCTAACTCCAGATGTTTTGTTATTGAGGGATAAAAAACCACTTTGGGCTGAGCTGCCCAGGAGACATTCCCAGCTGCCTTCCTGAAAAATCCTGTTTCCAGCTGTGCTGGATGGACACTCAGGCTTTCCCACTGGCACTTCCTGCTCCTGCTTGGCCAAGCAGGGATTTACTGTTGAGAAGAAGCAGTCTAAGCAGGGAGTAGTGAGGGTCTTTTCCCATTTTTTTCCATTAAATGGAAATTCACAGCGAGATTTTTGAGCATGAGAAATCTGAGCACCTGGGCTGCAATGCAGGAAGGGATTTCGGGTTATCTGGGAGCTCTTTTCCAACCTCAATGATTCCTTGGTTCCAAGGGCATCCCAAGCACAGGAACACCCTTAGCTCCACTGAATTCCATGCTGACACTCAGATTTACGTGTGGCTCGTGGTAGTTTTGCTTTTGGGCCAGCAGAGTTAAAAGCAACGAGGTTTGTAATAAGAGAGATGGGAGAATATCTTTCATTTACCATTTAACTTTGTTTCAGAGCAGGCTCTGCAGGTGCTCATGGCCTGACGGATTCTGGTGAAACAAACCCACCTTGGTTTGTCCATCCCCTGCCCTGTTTCCAGGGAGAAGCAGAGCCAGTGTCAAGCCTCAGGTTTCTCTGCCCTCACGTTCCAGATCCAGATGGAGCAGCAGCAGGACAGAACAACGGTTGTTTCTCTGGCACTCGCTGTGTGAGCAGTTCTTAAAAGCTAAAAATGCCTCCTTTTTTTTTGCAACTTTCATCATTTTTAACCTTGAAGCCTCTGCTCCTGTTGCAGAGGGATTTGGGGAATGGACAGTAGTTCACAAATTTAATTTCTCTGGTTCCCAGCAAAGGGGGGAAGATTTACACTGCTGGTGACAAGAAAAAGGCATTAAAGCAACAGTATTCCACTAATTTTGCAAGCAGATTTTGGATAGAAAGATTCCTGCTCCTGGCTAATGTAACATGTAAATTCTGCTGATAACACAGCTCCCCTCTCACTGGAGCTGGTAAATGATTTCCTGAGGCTCCTCACAGAATATCTGCTTCATTCAAATCCCCTCTCTTCTCTCTCACAAACAATGAATAACAGATTCATCCCATGGATTTGTCACTTTTAATTTCTATTAAGAAAGGGAATTCTGGTTGAAAAGCAGAGTTTGGGACCAGTTAGCACAAGCTGTGACAGTGCTCCAGTGGTTCTGTTGTCACACTAAACAGATACGGAGACTCCAGGCATAATGAGCTTTCCTTTGTAGGAACAGACAGAGCCTGGAAACAATGGAACCTCTGATCTGGGATTTGGATGCATTTGGGCTGGGAAATGAGCACGCTGGAGAGATAAGGCAGATGAATCATCCAGAAGGGATTGCTGCAGACCAGGCTGTCAGTCTTTGCATGGTTTTGTGGGCTCAAATTTTATTCTGATTTGAAATTACGCAAAAAAAACACACATTATAAATCAAGGGATAAATCGAGGCTGGAGCAGTGTCCGGGTCAAAGGCAGAGGGAACCTGGGAGCCTGGTCCCTTTCCAAACATATAAATCATCCTAAAGTGATTCCAAACTCGCTGGAATGCCTCATGAACCTTGGGAATGTTTCCAGAAGACCTGGCGTTAGTCCCAGTGCAGAATAAAAGCGCCTTGAAAATGAGATGAATTTCACCTGAAATTGCACCCATTTTCAAGGGTTTAACTTCAAACTTCTTGGCCACTTTTGACTCTGATGCAGTGTTCCCACAGAAAAGGCAGAAATACTCAAGTTTTCTGGGATCCTGTTGAGGAGAATGTGTCCCAGTGCCACTGGTTCATACTGGGATGCCAACAGACCCCCATGCAACAGGAGCTCAGGGAAAAGTTCGACAGCGTCAGTCATGCTAAAAACAATGTTAAATTCTACTGATTTGGACAGCTGGTCATCCAATGGCTGCTGAAGGTCTGGCCAAAGGGGGCTCTGCATCAGTCATACAGATTTTTTACAGATTTTTTACTTTTTTGCATGAATCTTGGAGGACTGGATCAAGTTCAGAGGCTCTGAGTGAGGTGGATGCCACGTCTGGGCTGGAAAAGGGAAGGTTTGGGAAGAGAGCTGTGGAATGTCTGTTAATGCATCATCCAAGCAGGGCAAGGAGTAGAAAGGTCTCCATTAGTGAAAAACCACAAAGTGACAACATGATTTTGAGGAGTTTGGGGGTGGGCTGGTGTCACTGTCTGACACAAAATGAAAGACACGCACGTACAGAATTGGAAAGGCAGAAAAGGAGAGAGATTTATTTTGAGACCTGGTATTTAAAGATTTCCAAAGGTGACCATGGGTTGGAGGATGAAATTAGCACCTCTCCAACCACACTGGTTAGATCAGCAGTCCATCAATTCTCTCCTCCTCCGTAAAAGAACGAAAACAATCTTTATTTACACGAACAGTGCGTGAGAAACTTCATGACAAAAATGTAAAGATCAGAAGGCTTAAAAGGAATTTTTAATTTTTTAAAGAAGTTTTAATTTTTACATCACAAAATGTAAACATCAGAAGGCTTAAAAGAATTTTTTAATTAAGAAGTTTTAATTTTTACATTACAAAATGTAAACATCAGAAGGCTTAAAAGAAATTTTAAAAAACTTTAAAACTTTTAAAAAAACAAGGCAACAGGCTGGAGCAGCCTCTGCCTACAGCTACCTGCTGCTCTCACCATGGGGATGTGAGGTGCTGGTGCTGTTGGGGATGGGTGCAGAGGGGATGGATCACCCCAGGGCACTGCCCAAGGGGCATCCCCCACCCTCACACCCACCCCCACCAAGGAGCTTTATCCAAGCATCAGCAGCATCTCCAAACCCAACAGCAGCTGCTCCCGAGTCCCCCCTCGCTGCTGGGGGCCTGTAGAGTCTCATGTACCAGAATATCAGACAATTTTTTTTTTTTTTTTAACATCATTTTTCGTTCCTAAGCGAGCACAGCGTGTTTTCTGATCTGCATTTCCCTGCTTTGATCATCCGTTCTGCAGATCAGTTTTCCTGTTTAGAGGTACAGCAGGACACGTAATGAATGCAAATGCCATGTGGTTGGAGATAAATGTCTAGACTTCAGAGCCTAATCCTCCCAAATCTTACACCCTGATACAATGTTTTCATATTTAATACATTCTGAGGGATTTTGCTTTTATAAATAATGAACTAATCTCATCTTCAAGGCATCACTTTGCAGTTTAGGTGTTAAAAAAAAAAGAATAAAAAGCAATATTCTGTCCTCAGAAAAAGCTGTTTTAACCAATATTAACTGAGGCCTCCCCTCAGATAAAGGCTTTGGCAGGTTTGTTGGGTGGTGACTTTAGGAATAAAAACACTGGAAAACGACATTGTGTGAGGCAGAGCAAGAACTGGGATGAGGAGACACGGAAGGGAACTGTTTGTCCAAAATTCCAGGTGTCCCCCCTCCACGGGTGGGGCTCTGTGGAGCAGCATGTGTTGGTGTCAGGATGGGGGGAAGCAGAGAAGTGCACAGATTCCTGAGTAAATCCACATTCCCACAGCTGCCCTGTGGTGTGTCCTGCCAGCTGAGCAAATGGGAGCAACTCTCCTGAATTATTACAAACTCATGAGTGATACTTGATCTCTTCGAGCCAGGTCTCACAAGCTCTCAGAGAAAAGTATCACACCCCAGACAGCTCAGCTACCTCAGGTGGCATAAAATCAGCAGGGTGGCTTCTGAGACAGTGTTGGAAACAGAAAAGTTTTAATAAAAGGCAAAATAACAAATCTCTATGCAGAGAAAAACTGAGACAGGGCAAGAGGATCTTGCTCCTGCTAAAACACTTCATAAAAGTCATTACTTCTTTTGTTCTCTTCTTTTTCTAGTGAATTACCTAGGCAGGACCTTTTGGCTTCTGCCCAATTGGCTGTCCTTAATTTTGAGGTGAAGTCCCCAAGGTCCTATGAGGTGTCTTTTAACCAAATTAAGGAGAGAAACTTCTAGGCTTTTTTTCCTTCTTAAAGAGACAAAAAGTAACTTATTCACTCCGTCAACAAGGGGCACATTCCTACAGATGAGCAGCAGCAGCTCCCAGCTCCCAGGGTGGAATCACCCTGCAGGTTGGAAAGGAAATGAGGCAGAAGGTGGCCTGGACTGCTGGAGTCCACATGACTCCACACACTCCAGCTTGACAGAGCAGGGAGAAGGTGCAAAAGCAGGATGGGTGTGGGGGAATCCACCTGCAGCTCCCTTATCTCCTGAGATGTGGAGAACAACACTGAAATAGCAACAGGAATAATGCCACAGAGTCTACGTGGGAGCACGTCCCAAAAAAAGTTTTAGTACTTCTTGTTTACCCAGGAAAGAACAGCATCAATATTGTTTAGAAACTCCTTTGCATCACTAATATTTTAAATTTATGTATATCTTATCATTAGCTTTGGCAGGGGGCTGGAATGCCAGGGCTGAGGTTTTGTTCCCAGCAAAAGCAGGTAGCAGAGATAATCTGCTCTGAGCACATTATTGGTGTAATTCTGTTTCTCTGGCACCAACAGAGGGGTTTACATTTCTTCCCAGATTAATGGCATTTCAAAATAAATTGAATTGAGCCAGCATGAAAAGGGTTGGAACAGACTGCCCAGGGAGATGGGGGAGTCCCCATCAGCTGGAGGTGGCACTCAGTGCTCTGGGCTGGGTGACAAGGTGGGGATCAATCACAGGTGGGACTCGGTGGTCTTGGAGGGCTTTTCCAGCCTCAGTGACTCTGATTCTGTGAGAATTCCTGGGATTTTGAGATGTGGATGCTCAAGGCTGGGTAAGGGCACGGCAGAGCCTGGATGTGATGCAGGGAGATGTGGCTCGGACATCTTTTGGAGCAAGAATGTCTCTTTTGGTATTCGTCATCTAAGTGGCACAATTAAAGCCTCCCTTTAGCACAGCAAGCCCCAAAATCCACCCAGAGGGGTGGAGAGGAGCATGGCTGTGGAGAAAACTGCTGACAGCTGCTTTTCCATCCCAGACACAAATCCCACCTAATGGCATCCCCAGAGAGGAGCCAGAGCCTGTCCCTCCCTGTTTCCCTATGCAGACACACACACAGCTCCTGCTCCTGCAGCTCCTCCAGCACAGCACAGTCCAGGGAGAGGATTTTAAATGATTGACCGTGGCAAGAGAATAGTTTTAAATTGGGAGCAGAAGCAAAGCTGGAGCCTTTCCAGGTCAGAGAGAAAAATAAGTTTTTCCCAAGGATGAGTCTGACTCTCTGGCAAGATTTTCTCTTGCTGCCTCACACAGGGACCAGCTTCAGCATCGCTCCTGCAGGGTGATGGGATTGGGGTCTGCATCTCAGAGGAAAAGGCAGCTTGTCCTGGCCTTGCTGCAAAGCTCTTGGACAGCAAAGCAGCAGAAGGGACCAAGCCCCCCCCCAAAAACGTGTGTCTCTTGCAGGGAGCTTTTGGCAACCAGCCACAACCCCCTGGAGTGTGAACCCCCCAGCATCCACCTGTCCTCAGAAATCCCCTAATTCCCTTTTCTGGGCTTCAAGATGCTCTTAACCAGCATTCAACAAATTGAGTTCAAAGGGACCAAGGCTCCTATTTAAGTGCTTTTCCTGGGTGGAAATGTTTTAACTCATACTTTACTCCTGTGAGTAGCCCCTGCACACCGCCAGGCTGCTCCCAGGAGTCCCTGTTTGCACAGTTTAGCCATAATTACTTTCTCCTCTTTCTCCAGCCAGCCTCCAAGCAGTTCTTTGCAAGGGGAATTGCTATTCCCTTGTCAGGAGATGGGATGCTGGTGTAATTGAGAGAGAACACCAGCCTGGTTTTGACTGAGGTTCTTTTCTCCCTCCCTCCCACTCACTACTTATTGTATGGGAAGGAGAAGCCCTCAAGACATGCTGGACAGACTCTTGGAAATAACCTTTTTCATCTCAAAGATCCTGCTGAATTTTAGATTAAAAAGGAAGCTTTTCTTTCAATAATGTATTTCCCCCTTGGCTCTGTGGCTATCAAGTAACTTTCCCTGAACAGAAAGCTCAAAAGACGAAGTTTCCCCAAATTCAGATTCATGAACTGAATCCCTTCCCTCCCAGAAGCCTGGCTGGAGAGAGGAAAGGCAATCAGGGCATGAATTTCATATTAAGAAGAATAAATAAAGCAGAACCTCTTTTATTTCATTCCTTCTGGCTGGGCAGGTGAGCAGGGGTTATTAACCACTGCTTAAATCAGCACATCTGGAAGGAGAGGGTCACCCAGCCCGCGGACCCTGAGCAGCTGCAGCCACCAACAAAGGGAGAGCTGAGCCCCTGGAACGGGGGTGTTGGGCCCTGGGGGGAGCTCAAACACAGCACTGCAGTGTGGGGCCAAAGAACACAGAATAAGCTGTGCAATCCTCCTCCCTTGTGGCTCTGCCCTCTCCAGATCTTTAAATCTCTGCAGAGCACCAGCAGGAGTGACGGCCTGGCCAAGGGAACCCGTGCCAGGTCTGTGTCTGATCTGACACCTCTGCATCACACGGGCGTGGAGGGGACACAACGCTGACAACACACAGAGGACAGGGCACGGGCTCGTCCTCAGAGCCCCTCGGAATCTCAGGAAAACAAAACTGCAGTTTCCCAAGGCTGCTCTTCACAGTCGCGGTTTTAGCGAAGAAATCGCAGGGGAAATTTCTTAGCGAAGAAAATTTTGGGGAACCCCAGGTATTGACCCCCGTTGTGTGAGCTGAGCTAAGCTCCCAGGTAAGGCAGGAGTGGAACGGCCCTTTGGGTCACCTTGGCAACAGCAAAAATCCCACCCGAAGGCTATGGGGCCCTGTGTGAGCACTGCAGGTCTGTGTGTAACCCCTGCCAGGAGGAGCGCTGCAGGAACTCATCCCTACAGCCCTGCAGCTCCTGCACCGCTGCAGGAACACATCCCCGCAGCCCTGCAGCTCCTGCACCACTTCAGCCACATCCCAAAGGCCGTGTCCCAGCAGGAGCTGCGGGTTTGGGGCTGGGCTCTGCCGGGGGCTGCCCCAGGTGCTCTGGAGGAGGAGGAAGGCAGAGGCTGGCTGAGCTCATCGCTCCCAGATGGGCCTCACTGGGACTGACTCACCTGCTGTTGGTTTTGATGTTCCTGGAAATCCCAGCCAGCCTGAAGCCTCAGCCCAGCTGCACATCAGCGAGCCTTGTCAGGGTTAATGATGCCAATACTTGGCTGAACCGATTCCTGCTGCAATTCCCCCCAGACCAATTGTTTTCCTGCCACTGGAGCTGTATAACAATCACCTGGGAAGCCCAGGTAACCCCACAGCCTCTCATTTCCCTGTTAGCAGCACACAGGTAGCAGTGGCTGTGTCAGGCAGTGTTCTCTCCTCTTGGGCTGGGAAATAATGGGCAACTCCTCGGGAGGTGATCTGACCTGCAATAAGGAGCCCAGCAGCAGGTACACCTGGGGAGAATATTGATGGCTGGCTCTCATTTCAGGGGCTGCATTCCCACAGATAACACAGAGCTGTGATCAATAGATGGATGGGGTTGGTTTTCAGGGCACCAGCAGAGGATTCATTCCGCAGCTGCAGACCCTGTTACCATGCAAACATGCTGATTGCTTTGTTTATACAAGCAGCACAAAAAAACAGGCACCAATCTCTGCTCTCTGTGACAGGGACAGGTCCCAGGAGAATGGCTGTGTCAGTGGGGGGGGGTTAGATTAGATATTAGGAGAAGGTTCTTCACCAGAGTGTGTTTGGGCACTGCCCAGGCTCCCCAGGGAATGGCCATTACCCCAAGGCTGCCAGAGCTCCAGAAGCATTTGGACAACGCTCTCAGGGACAGGGTGGGATTGTTGGGGTGTCTGTGCAGGGCCAGGGGTTGAACTGCAGGATCCTTGTGGGTCCCTTCCCACTCAGGACATTCCATGATTCTATATTATTCTATGAAATTAAACAAAGGGCTTGAATTCCTTTTGCTTTTCATTCTGCCTAACCCTAAACTGCTGAGGGCAGGCAGTCCAGACAACAACCATGATTCATTCCTGGCACAGCCTATTTTTGACACAACAGCAGCAGCCAACAATTTGCAACTCCATAAACCGGATGCATGATTCTAATTTATGTGTGAGCTAATGGATCGTTGCTCCTGTAATAAACTGCTCGGAGTGGGCTGGATTTATCAGCAAGTGGATTGCCCTTTACGCATTTTTATTTAATTTTGCTTTATTTCGTGAGGTGCCAAGTCAACAAATGATTAAATATGAGCAAATATTTTTCCACTGGAGTTTTATCAAGGTACCAAATCCAGTTAAGAGATAGGATGTAATTGATTCTGGAAGCAAAGCTTGTTTTCCATCAGGGTTCTCAATTAAAATAAATAAATAAAAGGGGGTTTCCCTTCTGAGTAAAACAGGAGGTTACAGAGTGTGTTGTGCCTGGAAAATAAATAAGGAACTTGTTGGGATAACGGAGGCTTGGGATGGGATTTTGCACAGCCCTGTTCTCACAGTCAGTGCCCTCAGCAGACATTGGCTTCCCTTACCCAGCTTGGGAAGCTGTCCCTGCCTGTTGCTGCTCAGCAACCTTCCCCTGTGGGGCACAAATCTGAGTCCCTGCTCCCCAGAGAGTCACTGGTCTCTCTCTGCCCCCTTTTCCCTTCCAAGGGAAGGGAGCTGGGCACGTCCCAGCTCGCAGGGCCACAGCCAGGGAAGTGCCACTTCAGGAGCCCATCCCCTGCCCAGCTGCTCTTCCTGCCCACAGGAGAAGGTTTTGGGCAGCTCGGGGAAGGGGCAGGGGACGTGCAGAGCAGGGACAGGGAGCACTGAGGAGCTGCTGGCAGCCCAGGCAGTTCATTAAACGCTCCCGGGAGCCGCAGCCCGGCGCTGTTTATGGTGGTGAGGGCAGAGGTTAAAGTGCTTCACTTGGCACATCCGTGTGATTTAGGGCTTCAGGTCCGCCAGGTCGAACCACAAACCGTGCTGCAGTTACTGTCAGTCACTATAAACACTGGAGTCACGAGGGCTTGGGAAAACCTCACTCTCCATCCTCCCTGCAGCATTCCCAGAGCGCCCGTGGCAGCATCCCTTCGCCCAGGGAAGGATTTGGGGTGAGAAAACCTCAAACCTCCCTCAAACCTGGGAAGCCCAGGTAACCCCACAGCCTCTGCAGACCCAAAGCTCGGAGGAGCAGAGGAGCTGCAGCCCGGTCCGGTGCCTCCTTTCTCAGCTGCTCCTGACAGAGCCCAGCCTTGGAGGGCAGCTCCGCTCGGGGGTGCAGCCCAGCGAGGGAAGGGTTCGTGCTCGGGATTACCTGAGTCACATCTGCTGCTGTTCTGTGCCTGAATAATCCCTCTGGCTCGCCAATGCTGCCACCTATAGCGACTGTGCAGCAGCGAGCAGCTCCCGGCGCTGGCCCGGAGCCACACCTGGGCTCGGCACTTGGGCACTTGGGAGCCTCTGGAGAGGATTTCCAGGGAGCACACAACCGGGTTTGCTGCTCTGCCCCGCCAGACCTGGGCGCAGAGCCCGCCTGTGCCCAGCCCGCCTGTGCCAACCCCTGCAGCACGCACAGAAACAAGGGAAATGTTTCCTTTTTCTCAGTGGCACTCCTGAGCCCCCCACAATACTGACTCAGGACTGTCACAAGAGCAGAATCTCCCTTTGCCTTTTGTTTTCCCAAAGAAATGAAAGGAAATGCAACAGGAGTGGCTCAGAAATAGCAACGGGTTAACTCACTCTGAGTCAGGACAGACCTTCAGAAGAGAAATACCTGAAATACCAGAGTAGGGAGACTTGGAATTCTGTCACAGCTCAGAGAGGGTAAAGGACAGAACAGGAAAATTAATCCAAGGAAGGAGAGGGCAGCTCTGCAGGCAGCAGATTAAAAGGAAAGCACAAGGAAGAGGAGCAGGTGTGGGTGAGGAGGGCTGAGGTACCAAAGGGCAGCATCAGCTGCTTCCCCGAGGCTTGGATTGACTCAGTGATGGAGAGAAGGGTGGGTGGGGGCTGTCTGTGCTGCTGCCCCCCCCTCAGTGCCAGGCTGGGCTCTGGCCAGGCTGGGGATGGGCTGGTGCAGCCCAGGAAGGCTGGCTGAGGGAAGGTGGAGGGCACGGGCAGCCACCTCTGTGTCTGTGCTGCCAAGGAGAAGGACAAAGACAAACCTCTGACAGTCTGGCTCTCTGGGCAGCCCCAGCTCTGCCACCCTGGCAGGGCCAGGCCAGGGCTGCTGTGGATGCAAACAAAGCTGCTGATCACTATCCAGATAAATGAAATCAGAGAATCACAGAACCACAGACTGGTTTGGGTTGAAGCTCATCCAGTTCCCCCCCTGCCATGGCAGGGACAAATTCCACTAGCCCAGGTTGCTCCAAGTCCCATCCAACCTGGCCCTGGACACTGCCAGGGATCCAGGGGCAGTCACAGCTTCTCTGGGCAGCCTATAGCAGGGGCTCCCCACCCTCACAGGGAAGAATTGTGTAAATTAATGTAAATATTCAAGAAATGCTAATTCAGCCATCCCTGCACCAGCCTCCATTGCTGCTGCTCTGCCTTTGAAGCCAAACTCTGGATGTTTTCAGGTACATTTCTGGTTGTACCTTTACTACCAGACACGGTGGGCTCCTCTAGGATTTCCAGCACATGCAGAGCAGCCCATAAATATTGCATCTTTTTTTGTTTTAATTTGAAGCTGTCTTGCACACTGAGCTGTCTAATCCATGGAACATCTGCTCTGAGCAGGCAGCAATCTCTTAAATGCCACTGTGCACTTAAGGCAGCTCTGCAGGAACCCCTGGAAGAATTTAACTGATATAAGGCACCTCCCACAGCTCGAGCTAATGATCACAATACAAACGACATTTGCATGCTATGATATTCCTTTTGTGCAGGAGGAAACCTGCACCCCAGCATCCATTCACTGCTGGCAGCTTGTTTGCACTCTGGCTGAACGTTTTATCCCAGCCCAGGTGGTGTTTCCCACTGCCCCAGCAGGTGCCCCGAGCTCCTGCTGCCCCTCAGGGTTCTCTTCTGGGTGTTGTGACCCCTTCCATGCTTGGGGAAGACTGGGGGGGGTTTGAGGACCCCTGGAAAGGGGTTGTTACACAACAGCCCCCACGGTGGGGAGTGGGTGCTCTCTGCTGCCTGGTTTTGTGCTGTGGTGTGGCAGGGCTGCTCCCCATGGGATGCTTTTGGGCTGCCCAGAATCTATCCTTGTCGGGATCTGTGGTATTTAGATGATTCTGAGGTTAAGAAAGTCTCTGTCTTTCAGCCCCCTGCCAAAGAAGAAGTTGTAATTGGTCTGTGCTGGTTTTCCAGGTTGTTTATTCTTGCTCATCTCTAACATGTTCTCTCTGCCCTGCAGCAGCTCTGTCCTGCAGGACGGTGTGCGGGGCTCTGCCCTCACTGGGATGTTACAAACATTATACACTAAAAACTACCTGTGCTGTATTTACAGTAACTGCCAATATCTGTCACCTGTGTTGGACAGTGTGTCCCCAGTCTGAATCAACAGAACAGTGCCAACACTGCAGTGAGACATGGAGGGCATGGAGAAGAAGAAAAAGGGTAAAACACGCCCAATTTCCTCCATCTTGCCCCCTTGAACCCCCACTCTAAAAACTCTTAAATTCTACATTTGCACCCGTGCCACGCTAATTACTGCTTATATCAGATACTCAGGGCTTGTAATTCATCCTGTAAGATTGAAAACTCTTTTCCATGGACAGGGATCACAGACAGTGTCTCTCAGGGCTCTGTACAGGGGGGTTCCTGACCCCCTGCCAGGGTCCCAGACCTTCCAGGGCAGCCAGAGGGATGCTCTGGACTCCCACATATCCTGACCCTTAAGGCAGCTGCTAATCCACCCTGGCAGGGCTGAGACATCAGCACCAAAACCTGGGGACAGGGAGAAGTTCTGGTGCTGCTCCCGGAGCTTCCCGCCGCAGCCCCGGCAGCACCAGCAGCTCCCTTCAGTTTGTGTCCTTCTGTCTGATATTTTTCTGTTGTATTGCACTAAATAGTGTATTTAGTTGCTGTTGTTGTTGTTGTTTTGCACTGCGTGTTTGGTAATTTGCACTGTTCACATAATTTGTGTTCCCCCATCACATGGTCTCAGGTGTGGTGGCCTCTCCCTGCTCTGCTCGTCCCCTCTCCCTCTCCTCACCTGTACCCCATTGGATGTGGCCCCGCTCCTCTGCTCCCCACCCTCCGGGTTTAAAAATCCCCCTGCTATGAGGAATTCACTCTCTTTACCTCCTGGACACCACCACATCCTCAGAGATCCTCACCCATCCCCGGGATCTCCCAATAAACAGGATTTAAGTCCCGAGGAGAAGAGCTCCTTTCGTCTTTTGCCTTTGTTCATGTAAGATTGTGAGGGCTGGGGTCCATAGCTGGATTGGACCCAAACAGCGCCCTCAGACCATCTTACAGCTGGCACCCAACGTGGGTTTCATCTCCCACGAGCTCTGAGACCCACGGAGAAGCTGGGAATCCATCCACCAAAACCTGGGGAAAGGGAGAAGTCCTGGTGCTGCTCCCGGAGCTTCCCGCCACAGCCCCCGGCAGCGCCAGCAACTCCCTTCAGTTTGTGTCTTTCTGCCTGATATTTTTCCACTCTTAATTTGCTTTATTTTAATTGATTGAGGTCTCCTGTGGCGTAGCAGCTTATTGGAAAGGAAGGCAGCAAGGTACAAAAAGAAAAACCAGCCCTAATATTTACTCCCTTGCCTCGGGGATTTGCACAGCTCCCCTGCCCCAGTCCTTAATGACACAAACCTAAAATGGTTCAACTACTGCAGCCCAAGGGACTCAAAATCAATGGCACGATGTTGAAATTACAGAAGATTTGTTGAAAAATGTTGTTTCCTGTTGTTTGCTCACTGCAAATCCCGGCAGTCTCACCAGAGCCAGTTCATGCACTGAAAGCTCCCAGCTGGCAGCAGTTTAACAGTGGCATCAGTGCTGTAAAATGCACTTTTAGGTCAGTGTCTGCCAGCAGCATGAGCCATGGGGAGGGGCAGAAAGGCAGGAATTGGGGCTCCTTAGAACCAGGCTTAGGGGAAATGTTTCCTTTTTCTCAGTGGCTGCATTGTGTCCCCTCTTCCATGTCCTGGCTCGAGCCACTGATGTGTCCCCCCAGCAGCCTGGCAGGGGCCCCCCACTCCTGAGGCCCCACAATACTGACTCAGGACTGTCACAAGAGCAGAATCTCCCTTTGCCTTTTGTTTTCCCAAAGAAATGAAAGGAAATGCAACAGGAGTGGCTCAGAAATAGCAACGGGTTAACTCACTCTGAGTCAGGACAGACCTTCAGAAGAGAAATACCTGAAATCCCTCTCCCCTGCCTGCCATCACAAAGCAGCACAAAGCAGCCAACAAGACAGATTTTAATGGGACTTACATCCAGGAAGACAAAAAGAGGGGAAAATGGAGAAACTGAATTAAAAATGCTTCCAGAGCTGAGATGCCAGAGAAGATAAATAGGGATCATCATTCCTCTGCTCGGGGAGGTGCTGCCACAGCGCTGCTCACCTGGGCAAGGCAGAGGCAAAATTAATGCCACCACAGGCACATTAATGCCACTCACCCCCGGCCCATTTGTCTCCTGCTGCTGGGTTCCAGGCCAGCCCCAACACCTTCCCTGTGCTGCAGGCAGCCAAGCCAGGCAGGAGTCTGGTTTTTCACTCCTCAGTCTGCTCCTGAATCCACAGGGTGAATGCTGGGAGGGGCATGGTGAGGTCTGAGCACCACCAGCTGCCCCCAGATGTGGGGCTGGAGCTGGAGAAGCCCCGTCCTGGAGCCCAAAGGCAGCACAGGAGAGGGGAGAGCAGCAGAGTGGTAGCAGTGGGATGCACATCCACCCAGGAAGTGGACATGGGGACCTGGGGGATGTGTCCAGCTGTAGTAGCCACATTTTCTGCTCCCTCGAGAGATTTTCATAGAGGAGCAGAGAAGGAAGGAAAAATAAACAATTTCTATTCCTGTCCCTTGTTTTTCCATGTGGAATGCATTGGACAACTGTTTACCTGGAATCATTGGTTGGTTGGACACTGCTGGGCATTGTTTGGCCCTGATGGCCAATGGATGCACCTGGGTCTGGGCTCTCTCTGGGGAGGGAGTCAGGAGAGAAGTTACAGTGAGTAGTTAGATATGATAGTTAGAAGTTAGGATGTAGTTTTAGTATCTCCTCTTTAAATAATATATTAATGTATTGTAATATAGTTATAATAAAGAAACTATTCAGCCTTCTGAACTGGAGTCAGCATCATCTCTTCCCATCTCGGGTTCACCTGCATTTTTCCCTGCCACATCCAGCCAGGCAGTGGACATGGGGACCTGGGGGATGTGTCCAGCCAGGCAGTGGAGGTGGGGACTGAAATTGGCTGCCCTGAGTTGGCCCACGAGTGGTGCTGGAGAGGAGCCGAGCTCCCCACGTGAGTCCCAGGCTGTGTCTTGGGAACAAGCCCCCATCTCTCCCTTCCAATCCCAGAACTCGGGGCTGTCCCCACTGTCAGAGCTCACCAAAGGCCAAAGGGACTCTCTCCTGTCCCCTTGTCCTTCTGCAGAGTCCTCCAGGTGACATTTCAGGAGAACTGGAAGCTGTGAAATTTAAGCATCGGGAGCTCAATCCATTAGCGTCCTGACAAGCCTTTCAGAGATTTACAACGGGTTTTACCACCTGCTGAAGGTGCAGCAATGAATTTCCATCTCTAACTCATTCTTGGGCCAAGATTTACAGCTGCCATCAGCCCCGTGCTGTCACTCAGTCCCCTCCGACCAGGTGGGGAAAGGTCACTTTTTAGAGACACAAATGATGAGGCTGTGACCAAGCCACCTGCCAGGCTCCACCTGCACTGAGCCTGTCCCCAAAGCAGTGACCAAGGGCTTCAGTAGGGGAGAATTAACTTCCCTGTGAGCCCTGAGAGACCCTCAGGAACTCAGGGGATTCGTGTCACTGCTCACCTCTTCCAGGGACTCCCTAAATCCATGGAGTTTGAAGCCAAGAGGAAAGGGGATGTGAAGGAGACAGGGCTCTGCTTGCTCCCAGTATTTATTGCCAATGAAACCTCCTGCAATTTGGGATCCAAAACCCCTGCCAGCTTCCCACACTCCACAATATTTTCCCAAATATTGCGATCCCAGCATGGCAGCCCTCATCTTTGGAAGCTCTTCTGTGCCTGAGGGCTCTCCCTGCTCACACATTTCCCTGCTGTTTAGTGTAAATCCCATCTCTTAATTTCACTCCCTTCCTCTTTCAGATAAATCTCTCCCCATCCTTATGCCCAGGATCTGCCAGGAGGAATTTTATCCTCGCTTTACACACTGCTCTTTTTTTTTGGGTGCTACAACAGAACATGCTTACTGAAAAATAAACCTTTTCATAACTCACGAGAACAGCAATAGAACACAAGTAGGAGCTTATAAAGGGAGAGAAATAAAAGATGAATCTCCTCCTATTTTACACTGCAGCATTTAATATATGGCAGTGGCTGTTCCTGTTGCCTCTGGAGTTTATCAGCAGCTGTAAAGAGCCCTCCACATACACAACACAGTGACCTGCCCTGTACAGGGAGATAGAGCAGCTGGTAAACTCAGAGGCCAGTGAAATTATCTCTAAACAAACCTAAAATCACAGCCCTTGGGAAGAGAAGGAGAGAGACAAGACAGGCACAGACGGTTTTTCCTCAGCTTGCACCAAGCGGAGCTGCCGCGTGCGAATGACAGCAGGAGAAATTTCAGCATAAAAATAAAATTTAAAAGCCCAAATTAGTGGCCTCTGGGAGCTCCCCCTCAGGAAAGCCAGGCTGGGATGTCCCCCCTCGCTGTGCCCTGGCTGCTGCACATTTCCAAGGGGAAGCAGGAGCCGCACAGCTGGATGTTAAATTGATATATTCATCTCTGCGGGTGGGCAGCCATTGGCGTGTAGCCTTTGTGTTACAGCAATTCCCAGTGCGGGAAGCCGGAGGGATGAGGGAGAGGAGGCAGCTGGGTGGGTCCTCGCCACGGCTGGAGCATCCTGTCCTCCAGGGGGCCAGGACCCCGCGGGATCCCCGCAGCTCCGAGAGGAATCCTGCAGGCACCAGGGAGCCCCTGCACTCTCCAAGTGTGCTCACAGGAACGGGCACACCCCAGCTTAACCTTCAGGAAAATTAACCCATAAACACCTGAGGGTTATGTCTAAAAAGNTTCCTTTCATCATGACCCACCTCACAAGGAGGTGGCAGCCCCTGCCTGTCCCACACCCCCCATGCTCTTAGATTTCTCTGTACTTTTGATTTTCATCTTCAAACCCCTCCTTGAAACCACTCACCCCTGGTGCCAGTACAGGGTCCCTGCAGCAGTGGCACGGAGCTGTGACAGCTCCTGGACACGGGCAGGACATGACCCAGTGTGGGATCTGCCTCAATGCCCCAACCTGGCTGGATCTCCCTTCTCTCCCCTCATTTCTCTCACTGCCCTTGGGTTTTTCCTGCTGCTCTTTTGCCAGATCCTTTACACCACGTGTTTGGCCCTGGATTGCCACGGGAGCTTCTCTCCCTCCCCCGATGCTCTGGCTGCACCTTGGGGACACGCAGGGTGGGACAGGCACCGTGGGGTTCAGGCCTGCTTGGTGTCATAACACCTTTCCGTGGGATTTTGGGCTCCTTTCTCTCTAACCCCAACCACCCCAGAGTTACCTGCAGCAGTGGGAGATGAAAAACGCTGGGGGAAGGGAGATTTGTTCCTTGGCATCATCCTTATAATGCACATGGGGAAATTAACTTAAAGCCTAGGTTATGAAGAGAGCTAATTAGTTAATCCATGTAAAGTGCTTTAAGACTCTGGAATGAGGGGGAAGAATAGCTAATGGGGGAGCTCAGACAGGGCTCTCCTGATGCAAAGTGAGTTTCTGACAAGAAATCCTTACTGTACAGAACAGAATTAAATTCAAGGGCTTGTCTAAAAGAAAAACCTCAGAATTGATCACATCCCAGTGAATAAAGACAGTCCATCAGTTCAAGGGCATCTTACATGGATATCCATGCCCACTAATTATTCTGCTTGAAACCAGCCTTCCTGGCAGATTCCCAGAGTCGATGCATCGAGGACCTCTGTGTCAACATTAGCTTTATACCAGACGGATAATTGGTGGTAAGTACCCAGAGCTGGACTCTGCTGGACAACATAATGGCAAAAATTAAATTCTTCCAACAAAATAGCTCTTTGCAAGCATGTTCAAGCAAACCAGGCTCGGGAGAGAGCTCCTCTGCAAGGCAGCACAATTATAGAGCAATTAGAGGGGTGAACTTCAGCAGCTCACCTGCACAACACCTATTTTCTCCTCTACAATTGTCTGTCAAGGCTTCAAACATTTCCTTTGTTCCAAACAACAGTCACTGGCTGAATTACCATCAGCAAGAACACTGTGCAGCCATACAGCCAGCAGGAATCTGGGAATGGTGTCTCACAGCATTTGCTAAAGGAAAATACTCATTTCTGGCCAAATCCTGTCCTTTTTAGAAAAATTGTTCTCCCCACGGGCTCTCCCAGGAGAAATGATTTGCACCTCTGAGCACTGGCCATGCTGGTACCCAGGAGATGATACTCGTGTCTCCACTGGGCTCTGCAAACACCAGTGTGCCCAGTGGGGAGAGCATCCAAACTGGGCAGTGCTCGATGGGGAGTGGGGCTGGATGTCACCTGCTGGAGCAGCCCCTGTCCCCACCCTCGGTGCCAGCTCCGGGGGTACCAGTGTGTGGCAACAGGAACAGGAAATCTTTGTTCCACTCCATGGGTGCTCAGGGCCCTGCAGCCCTGAGATAAACGCTCTGCATGTTTGTTTTAACTCCTTCCTCCCCTCCCGCTGGCTCTCATGTGAGCAGACCCTGGGTAACCACCATGGAATGGCTGAGTTGTCCCTCCCTGGGGGGTTCCATGTCAGGGGAAGTTCAGGCTGACGGGTCTCGGGGGTCGAGGTGACCCTGAGATTGTAAAGAGTCTCTTTTCTCCCAGCCCTGCAGCCAAAGAAGAAGTCAAGATGTGTCGATGAGCTTTTCAAGGTTGTTTATTTTTCCTTATCTATAACATTCTTTCCCTGACCTGCTGAGCTCTGTCCAGCAAGTGGGATCGTGCCAGACTGCCCGCCCTCAGGTGGTGTTAGCATTTTATACTGAGAATTACATGTATTTTATTTATAATAACTTTCCAATACCTATCATCTACGCTAGACAGTTTGTCTCTACTCTAAACCAATAGAAAGTGTCTCTATCACAGCAGAAATGGAGGAGAAGGAGAAGGAGAAGGAGAAGGAGAAGGAGAAGGAGAAGGAGAAGGAGAAGGAGAAGGAGAAGGAGAAGGAGAAGGAGAAGGAGAAGGAGAAGGAGAAGGAGAAGGAGAAGGAGAAGGAGAAGGAGAAGGAGAAGGAGAAGGAGAAGGAGAAGGAGAAGGAGAAGGAGAAGGAGAAGGAGAAGGAGAAGGAGAAGGAGAAGGAGAAGGAGAAGGAGAAGGAGAAGGAGAAGGAGAAGGAGAAGGAGAAGGAGAAGGAGAAGGAGAAGGAGAAGGAGAAGGAGAAGGAGAAGGAGAAGGAGAAGGAGAAGGAGAAGGAGAAGGAGAAGGAGAAGGAGAAGGAGAAGGAGAAGGAGAAGGAGAAGGAGAAGGAGAAGGAGAAGGAGAAGGAGAAGGAGAAGGAGAAGGAGAAGGAGAAGGAGAAGGAGAAGGAGAAGGAGAAGGAGAAGGAGAAGGAGAAGGAGAAGGAGAAGGAGAAGGAGAAGGAGAAGGAGAAGGAGAAGGAGAAGGAGAAGGAGAAGGAGAAGGAGAAGGAGAAGGAGAAGGAGAAGGAGAAGGAGAAGGAGAAGGAGAAGGAGAAGGAGAAGGAGAAGGAGAAGGAGAAGGAGAAGGAGAAGGAGAAGGAGAAGGAGAAGGAGAAGGAGAAGGAGAAGGAGAAGGAGAAGGAGAAGGAGAAGGAGAAGGAGAAGGAGAAGGAGAAGGAGAAGGAGAAGGAGAAGGAGAAGGAGAAGGAGAGGACAGGCCCAGATTCCTCCATCTTGCTCCCTGAACCCCCATTCTAAAATCCCCTAAATTCTACTTTTTCACCCTGTGTCAAACTTACTATCATTCTACTCAGCCTCTTGTGGCCTGTAAATCCTCACACAAAGTTGGTAGTTTTTTCCATGGGCTAAAATCAAAGGCACTGGTGTTTTTGACTCCGTGCCAAGGTCTCTGAGCCCCCTGCCAGGGTCTGGGGTCAGCCAGGGCAGCCAGAGGGATGTCCTGGGTTCCCACACAGGCCAGAGGTTAGGAAAAGGTTCCTCACCCACAGGGTGAACAGGCTCCCAGGAAAGTGGTCAAGGAGCATCTGGACAACACTCTCTGGGATTGTTGGGGGGTCCTGTTCAGGCCAGGAGATGGCTGTGATGATCCTCACGTGTCCCTTCCAGCCTGGAATTTTCCATGATTCTGTGATTCCCTGGCCAGGGAAGCCTGACACTATTCCCATTCTCCCTCCCGTCCTGCACGGTGCCTGGACTGATCCTTGGGG
>VXBC01010525.1:261709-278503 GCA_013399945.1 Ploceus nigricollis | reverse complement strand
GATGCGGGGGGTCCCGGCCGCCGCCGCCTCCCTGTGCCGGGAGAGCCGGGACGGCGGGGTCAGCAGCGGGAAGCGGCGCGGGATCAGTGTCCGCGGGCCGTGCGGGGGGCGCGGGAGGCGCGGCCGAGGCGGGATGGAGCTCCCCGAGGGGCCAGCGTCGCGTCCATGTGGTTGTGCCCCGGCCGCGGAAGAGCAGGTATGCGGGATATTAACTTAAGTCTTTGACAAAGTAGGGGATTTCAGTCAGGGCTGACAAGGGACACGGCTGCAGACTAGAGGTGCCCTTGAATGTCAGGCAAAAGTTGCCAGGACGAGCTTTGGAAAGCCGCTAGTTTCCCACAGGTCCCGAGCGCTCGGCAGACCCCGTGGTGTTTCTGGCTGTATGGCAAGTGTCACCCCAAACCCATCATCCGGGTCTGGGGACGTGCGGGGAGCACGTGGAGCGCATCCACACATCTGTGGCCATAGCGTGGTGGCAGAAGGTGCTGTGTTGTTGAGCGCAGGGCACAGAAACATGTTTGTGTCACCGTGAGGTGTAAAAGCTCAGATTATTTGTCACTTCCATTGCCTGTAGAGGTTTGGCAATGTGCAGGATGAATTATATGGAGGCAGTTTCCTTAGCCGTAGATTTGCATGTGGTACATATCCTTTATGTCTTCTTCTCACAGTTTTTCTCTGAGTTGCCATCAATCACTTTAAGTTTATGACCACTGCAGCTCATTTTGCATTTATTTTATCTGCTTTTCGTCCAGAGCTTACCTTTAGCAGCAATATCACATTCTGTGAAATGTTTATTAATACTCAAGGGTAGACAGAATATCAACGTCTCAGGAGTTGAACTGTGATAAAAAGTACAATGTATATACTTTTCACTAACAGCTCCCTATTAAATTATTCTGTAAAGTATCCTGCATTCGCTGAATGGCACTGTCGGTATATGCAGTTAACTTCCCTGCCAGCTGAACTCTGAGGCCTCTCAGTTTATATAACTTATCTCTTTTATGATTGCTTGATAAATTGAGATGTTCATCAGAATGGACACATTTTCAAATTGAAAAGTTTAATTTTATTCGGGGCAGAATTGTAAATACTGCAATTTATAGTCTCTAAATAGTGATTTATTCTGACTCAAAGTGCAGCCTAACTGCTAAATTGAGTAATTTAAGAATTGTGATGTAATGACATTGTGTAGCATGGAAAAAATAGTATATTTGAAAACTTGGGCTGAATTCAGAGTAGGAATCTTGAGAACCTTTCAGTATTGTCTCTACACAGAGGCCATGTGAGTTATTTTCTTCATGATCAGTGAAATAACAAGGACCAAACTGTCTTGAGAGGAGGAAAATGTTTTCAGTTTTCTACTTTGAGCAGCTTGATTTCTTTTTCTCATTCAAAAGATCTGTTTCCTCAAGCAGTGCTGAGCACGGCTACATGATGGAGGGCCCTGCATCTCCCCAGTTTAAAGGCCTGAACTAATGAGATGCTGAATCCCTCCTGTTACTGAGCTCTGTAGTTGATCAGAATTGCGGATGTTTGGCATTCATAGGAATTGCTGAATACCTTGCTCTATTGGACCCTGGGTATCACCAGGTTCATAAAACAAGGGTTGCTTTTTCCTTTAAGACTAAAGAGCAAGCAGCATAATTTTGAAGTAAATCAGGCACTGATTTTTGCTGCTGTTTCTTCCTATGGAGAAATCCTAGTAAAGCAGTTTTTTACTGCCCAAAGTTCCTCATCCTTTCTGCCTTGTTTCAAATTCCTTGATAGACATCTCGGCTAAGGGAGTTGGATAATTTTTTCTCCCAAGAAAACTTGTGTTAGAACTGTACAAAAAGGTAGTACTTTCTCCCAAGAAAACTTGTGTCAGAGCTGTGCAAAAAGGTAGCACTTTCTCATTAGTGGCTGATGTGATTTTAGCACTGAACAGATATGGTGAACAGATGTCATCTGCTTTTCGAATTTTAGCTGTGGTTTTGTGCATGAAATGCTGTTGACTAGAATAATTTTTATCCTGTACTTCCTGGCTGATTCTGGCAAAGCCATACCCTGTGTAGTGCTTTAGAGGGTAAGATCTAAATATTTCTATTAGCAGAAGTGTGTTAAATTTCTTGCATGGTATTGGCATAATGGGCTGATATGAAGCAGGCAGACTCTGGACCAATGAAAGTAGCTGGCTTGTGAAAAGATGGGAACAATTTCAGCTGTATAAACTGATATCTCCTTGAATTCATCCAAGTATATCCATCAAGTTTAGCACTCTTGTGCTGTGTATTTAATGGTTGTTTATGTTAGGCTAGGGTCCTTCAAAGGGGCTGACGAGGCTGAGTTTGAATTTACATCTCCTTTGCATCCTGTAGGTGTTTGAATTAATCTAGGAGAAAATGATCAGCATCTTTCTAGATCAAGATGAGTTAACAAAATTGATTACAAAAATTGATTTATTAATAGTGAGTATGGTTAAATACCTGATATCATACTCATTTTGACAGACCATTCTAGCCAAAGGTTTGGTAACAGTAACTCTTGGAGACTTAGAAATTAATCTGTTTCCATTTTAAATGTCAATGCATATCAAATGGATACGAAATAAACCCATGTCTGTAGCTGCTGTGCTGTTAAGAGGTTATTCATAGCTACATTGTAATCATATCTCCTTAAACAAAAGATTTGAAAGTAAATTTGTAAATAAAATACTACTGCTATGTTTATGGATGGACATAGAAAGTGCTGAGGCCCTTGGTATGATTTTTAATTCCATCGGCATGAAAAACGTTTGGTTTCTGAGGAAGCCACGTTGTGCGAGTTGAGGCTTGAGATGTGGCCGGCAAATTTAACATAAACTATACTTGGCATGCGAGGAGTATCAAAAGTGATGCATAAACCAAATTTAACCTTCACAAATTTAAAACTCTGTAATTTGGAAAGAAATGGTGCTTCTGGAGATTTCTACGTAGATCTTGACAACCAAAGCCTATCTTGCCAGCTCTGTTTTTCTGGAGAGCTGTACAAAGGCTTCAGATGTACAGAATATAGTTTTAAGACAATGTGCAGCCAAAGTACTGGTGACCGTGTAAAGGATACACACTTCCTAATTATTTCTCCCCCTCCCCAATATTTCCTTATTTATTCAGTTCTAATCTAATCAGTCTTGAATTCTGCCTGTTGTGGCTGGGATTTTGCATCCCGCTCTATGTGCCATTCCACTCCCCTTGAGGTGCAAATTGGTTTTGGGACTCTGAGAATGAAATATTAACAGGCCATTCAATGCCCATTCTGTTTTGTCAGGCTAAAGTAGAACTATTTCTCATATTTAAGCCGAAAGGCACGTAAGCCTTAAAGCTGGCAGCCTGGCTGGCTCAGGATAACACCAGGGCAAATGGGAGATGTTGCTTAATACCCAGGTTAAGTGTACGATAACTCCGATGCTTTCAGCTTCCATTGAGGGAAGGAGGGGACATTGCTCTGGAGCACCTCCTGCCACATGTTTGTGGTGGCAGAAATGGGCTGTGGAGCAGCGGCTGGTGTGGGGGCTTGGGGAGGGAAATGGACACTGGGGAGGAAGGATGCATGGCAATGACCTTCCAACCTGGCGCAGGACAGCCTATTTCCTGAGCTGCTGACTCAAGGGTACAGCAAGCCCTCCCCATGTGTGTCCTTGGTTGGGATTGGGCAAGAGAGAGGGGAACAGTGGTCAGACACCTCGAATTTTCTGGGAAAAGTGCAAAACTTGTAACCTGACATGAGGTTTCTGGTGTGAGTCTGGGAACGTATTGTTGGCTCTTAATCAAGCATAGCTTGACTGCAGAGAAGGAAGGAAAAGCGTGAAGGTTTTCGGTGTTGGTGGGTTTTGTTTGTGGTTTGTTTTCTTTTCCTATTGGCAAGTACTATCTTTATGGTGGATGCCTTCAGAATATCTTAGGTGAAATAAGCAGGAGCTCTTTCAGTTGTCTTTCAATTAGTTTAGATCGATTTCAAATGAACACCACTGGACTGAAAGGTCAAACTCAGCCCTAGCTTATTCTGTGCCAGTGCCTTGGCCAGTTCTTTACAAAAACAACCCTTCTGATATTCCTCAGGTTTTTGGGGTTTTTTTGGTGATGGTCTAATTATAAGGCCTGATTCTGCCCCCTGAAAAACTCCATTTGCATCAGCTGGGAGAAAGCGGGAGACAAGAGACAGTCTTTTACATGTTGCCAAGCAGGGCCTGATCTACCCCTCACACACAGCAGGATTTTGGTATCCCTGGACTCCAGGGGCGTTGCTTGCAGGGTGGGATGCTTCTTGGTGTGCAGGTGGCAGAATTGGGCTCCTGGAACAGAAATCCTTGTTATTTTATTATTTTCATCATGAGGTAACCAAACTTAACTCGCTTAATGTACTTTTTGATAAGAAAAGATCTCTGAAGACAGTGACCTGATAACAAGTCAAGGTGTTTGGATTTTGCATCTGAATTGATGATATTTTTTGGTTTTAATATATTTTTTATCATTCTTTGCTCTCCTGTATGCAAGGAACCACTAATGTAAACAAACAACATGTCCCTTGCATAGCTCTCTCTGACACCAAATCTCTGAAAATTCTTTTAGTACATCCAGAATACATGAGCACAGGCTGCAAAATAAACATAATGCTTCTAAGTATTAAAAGCTTTCTTTTTTTTATCATCCTGGTTGCAAACTAAGCATTGACTACTGTCTTGATTTTACAGATTATTTCATGCTGAAATTATGCCTATTTGCATGGATAGTCATTCTTTAAAACTAGCCACAGATGCAGTCCTAGGGAGCACGTAGATGTTTTTACAGGTGAACCGAAAGAGATGGGAGCAATTCCAAAAAGTCTGCATGCTGCCTTTGGCAATATACCCTGTTATTGTGAAGACTGTGCTCTGTTAAGCAAATGTAAAGTTTAATATTAGATAAGCGTTGCATGAAAAATATTTTAATTTTTCTCAGTGTTAAATTTTAAGAAACAGGAAACAGTGTCTAATGCTTTATGTGCAATGTGAGTTTAGCATCACTAGTTAATAAGTCACAAATTATGTCAAGAGCCTTTTACAAAATGCAAGGAAGTGTGTTATCTTTTTATGCTGTGTTCCTGGGAAACAATGAGAGTTCATATAAAGAGAAGGTATCTTCCTTTCTCACGCAGCTGATTGATGTTATTTCTTTCATCTTTCCATATTTTTTCTCATCTTTTCTGCATGTCACAGGAAATAAGATTCTGTGTATTCAAAATGCTCCACGTAAGAAGGGCTTCACTGGGCATTTGAGATATTGTTCTTGGAGATTTTTCTAAAGCACAGAGATGTGACACTGAACATGCCTCGTTTCTGCTGCGCAACAAAATTAACATCATGTATTTTAGTGTATGAAATACAGAATCTTCAGCCTTTGGTAGCAGGGCTTGCTTTGAGAATGTAAGTTGTGAAAAGGGAAGGAACGTATGGGGAATTCAAAACACTGTTGTGGCTCGTCAGTGGTACGTACGAGCCTGTGCTAGCGAACTACATTTTGGCCTTTATTTGATCACATCTCTGTAAATAGTATAATACTGATCATAAAATATTTTAATGCATTTTTGCTTTGCTGAATAAATGTTTCCCTAATGATTTAAGAGAGGGGTTTTTTTCCCCAGTGGAAGCCTGAATGCGTCTATGATTTCTTTGCCTTTCACATACACATATACCATCCTACCTACAATTATTTGAAAGTTGTTTTTATAACCTTCAAAGGTTTATTTACCAGTTTTGCCTCTCTAAAAAGCAAAACTACAACTGCATTTTTTACATTGCAATTGATTTTTTTTAATCCAAATTTTATACAATTTCTTGTTTTAACAATAAATCTTAAATAAGGAATACTTTCATCTTCTTTTGTAACATGTATCTCATGCCCTAAATTTAATCAATTGGTTGTCAGAGGCTGTGTTCTTCTAATCTACTCTTTCTTCTGAAGATAAACAGTATCATTTTAGGCATTTGTGCAAGAGAATCATATTACTGGTGCTTAAGCAGTTTTTGCTTTTTTAAATCTTAATCCATCTTAAACCAGTGGAGCAGAAATATTTAAAAATGTTTCATTTCAAGCAGAGTGCATAATAAATTGCAATAATTGTAATGTGCCATAAATCCCAGAGCCTATGCATTTTGCATTTTATTCAGGATTGAGGTCAGGAAATTTGGAGAAATTTAAAGAAAATGATTCATCAGTCCTTTTGTTCTGTTGGCCAGGGTCCCAGGATTCTTGAGCTGAGCCCAGCTGACAAGCTTTTGAAGATGGCACAATAACAGTCCAGTGATGCCTGACCATGACAGCACAGCCCTCTTAAGCAGGCAAACCAAGAGAAGAAGAGTTGACATTGGAGTGAAAAGGACGGTAGGGACAGCATCTGCATTTTTTGCAAAGGCAAGAGCAACGTTTTTTAGTGCCATGAATCCCCAAGGTTCAGAGCAGGATGTCGAGTATTCAGTAGTGCAGCATGCAGATGGGGAAAAGTCAAATGTACTCCGCAAGCTGCTGAAGAGGGCGAACTCATATGAAGATGCCATGATGCCTTTTCCAGGAGCAACCATAATTTCCCAGCTGTTGAAAAATAACATGAACAAAAATGGTGGCACGGAGCCCAGTTTCCAAGCCAGCGGTCTCTCTAGTACAGGCTCAGAAGTACATCAGGAGGATGTATGCAGCAACTCTTCAAGAGACAGCCCCCAAGAGTGTCTTTCCCCTTTTGGCAGGCCAACTATGAGCCAGTTTGATGTGGATCGGTTATGCGACGAGCACCTGAGAGCTAAACGCGCCCGGGTTGAGAATATAATTCGAGGTATGAGCCATTCCCCTAGCGTGGCATTAAGGGGCAATGAAAATGAAAGAGAAATAGCTCCGCAGTCTGTCAGTCCCCGAGAAAGTTACAGAGAAAACAAACGCAAGCAAAAGCTGCCACAGCAGCAGCAGCAGAGTTTCCAGCAGCTGGTTTCGGCGAGGAAGGAGCAGAAGCGAGAGGAGCGCAGACAGCTGAAGCAGCAGCTGGAGGACATGCAGAAGCAGCTGCGCCAGCTGCAGGAGAAGTTCTACCAGATCTACGACAGCACCGACTCTGAAAATGATGAAGATGGCAACCTGTCTGAAGACAGCATGCGCTCCGAAGCCATGGACGCGAGAGCCGGTGACTCTGTCGGCAGGTCGGACAATGAGATGTGCGAGCTGGACCCGGGGCAGTTCATCGACCGAGCGCGGGCCCTCATCCGGGAGCAGGAGGTAGCGGAGAACAAGCCAAAAAGAGAAGGTCCTAAGGAGAAAGACCAAGGGCCAAACGCCTTCCACCCCGAAGGCAAACACTTGGCTGAGACCCTGAAGCAGGAGCTGAACACTGCCATGTCACAAGTTGTGGACACAGTGGTCAAAGTTTTCTCATCCAAGCCCTCCCGCCAGCTTCCTCAGGTCTTCCCGCCCCTCCAGATCCCGCAGGCAAGGTTCGCCGTCAACGGGGAGAACCACAACTTTCACACAGCCAACCAGCGCCTGCAGTGCTTTGGGGACGTCATCATTCCCAACCCCCTTGACACCTTCGGCAGCGTCCCCATGCCTGGCGCCACCGACCAAACCGAGGCGCTGCCCCTCGTCGTCCGCAAAAACTCCTCTGACCAATCCGCCTCGGCCCCGCCGGCCGGCGGCCACCACGCCTCCCTGCACCAGTCCCCGCTCTCGGCCACCGCTGGCTTCTCCACCTCCTCCTTCCGCCACCCCTTCCCACTGCCCCTCATGGCCTACCCCTTCCAGAGCCCCCTGGGCGCCCCATCAGCCTCCTTCCCAGGGAAAGAGCGCGCCTCCCCCGAATCCCTCGACCTGACCCGGGAGACCACCAGCCTGAGGACCAAGATGTCGTCGCATCACATGAACCACCACCCCTGCTCGCCGGCCCACCCCCCCAGCACCGCTGAGGGCCTCTCCTTGTCCCTCATTAAGTCCGAGTGTGGCGACCTGCAAGACATGTCTGAAATCTCACCCTACTCGGGAAGTGCAATATCCTTTTCAAAAGATGAGTGATAATCGGCAGTGGCTGGTGGGAGAGGATGAGGGGCCATGCTGGTGCCAGGGGGCTTCCCACGGGTGCTGCAGGAGTGGGGTGCTCACAGGGTGCAGGGGGCAGCTTGGCGAGGCCAAATAGAACACGTGGTGTTGACTGACAGCACTCTTTCAGCAATGGTATTCACCTAAAAAAGCCACTGACCCTCCCCCAGCCTTTAGTCTGCCTCGTGGGGTCAGGAAGGCAGCCAAACCCATGACCTGAGTGCCAGTGGGTTTCCCTGGGCTGGCAGATCTTTCCTCAGGCAGGGAAGTGATCGAGGGGGCATCACCCTCAGCCAAAAACCATTCCAGCTACGGCCAGGCCACCTCTTCTCCCTCCCCTGCCAGACCAGTGCACAATCCCTGTTAATGGTGTTGTGGCTGGGGCTCGCAGAGAGCCACGGCCTGGTCGTCTGTGAGAGTTCAGCTCTCAAGTGCATAAGGGAAACGAAGCACAAAAGACACAGGTACTGATATATTCAGGCTGCATCAAGTTCTTTCCCCCACCCAGAGGTCTGTTCCTCAGCCCTTGTGCAGCTGCCTGCTATGCATGATTAACCTCTGTTCAGCCATACACAGAAATCTTTTGTCCTAACATACACAAAGCAAATTATTTTGGAAAGCCAGAGAGAACAATTAAGTATAAAACTTCAGCTGTATTAAATTTACAGGACACTTCCCCTGCTTTAAAAAAAAAAAAAAAAAAAAGAAGATAATAAAATCTCTCATTTTAGCTCAATAGCAGGCTTTAGTTAGGGGGACANGCTTTAGTTAGGGTGACAAATCCATCTCTGCCTTTATTTAGGCATATCCAGACATCTTTTTTTTTTTTTTTTCCCCCTGGAAACTATTACTAGGGTTTTTTTGGGTTGGTTTTTCTTTTTTTCTTTTTTAGCAATAATGCTTCCCAGTCCTTCCATCTTTTCCCAGAACGTGCTTTTAGGTCAAAAGATTTTGCTTCCAGGTACAGTTGTATTGAAAGCAAATAAAATACAGTGTCTATCCCATGCTAAAATTGAGGATTTTGCATGAAGAGTAGATGAATAATTTTTCCCAGCTCCAAGACCCCAGCAGAAGGCAATAGTGCAAGCACCGAGCCTTAGATGCATCTAATTTCACTCCCAAGAAGATGAAAGCAATTGCAACAGAATAGCTCTGCCCCTCTCTGGGTAACAGTAGCAATGGTGAGGAACTTGTCCCCTTTGGAGAGGTATGGTGTGGAGGCAGATGCCTGAGGCTGTGCTTCTTCACTGGATATCTTCTAGGTGATTGATAACTTTGGTGGTTTTAGAATAATTCAACCACATCTTCTATAGACTTGTTAAGTCCTCAGGAGGGTGCAATCAGGGCTCTAGACCTGCTGATTACCTGGATTTCCTACCCCTCCCATGGTAGTGGGCACCACTGGGGCAAGGCAGGCACTGCAGGTCCAAAGCCCATTACCACCACTCTTTGATCCACCTTGGGTCTAGTCTGGGTCAGGATTGGTGCTGTCTAACCTGTGTGAGTAGTCCCATTTCTATAGCGGAAAACGTTTTGTTTTGGAAAGCACCTTCCTTAGCTGCTGGTGTTTTTGAGAACCAACTGGTCAAACAACCAACCATGTGGTGTTTGAGGTACCTCTTCCCCAGAAAATGATCTTGTAGAGTGTTGGTAGCAGGGAAATCTTCTCTTCACTGTCTACATTGTAAGGCAAAAGAGAGGAGGCAGTCTAGAAGCAACATTGCTCAGAGGTGGCCTCAATTACTTGGGGAGCTCCAAACCAAAGATCTCTCCTGCAAATTGAAATGCAAGTGCAGTGCTTGGAAAGCAGTCCTGAGGTCAACAGGAGAGGCAGCTGAGGGCAAGACTCAGGCCAGGACAATTAATTTCTACTAAACAGTACAGTGGCATACTAATTGTTTTTTGTATTAAAGTAGTTCTCCCATCCTGGGAGAGCAGTGAGGAGAGGAGAAACATGCCAAGAGTGGGAACTAGGAGTAGTTCTAGGGCTGCACTTGATCCTTGCCACCCGTGGAGCATCTCTTCCCCCATTTCTCCTCCTTTCTGCTGCTCATTCTCACTGGTGCTCGCTAATGGAGCTTGTTGCTTCTGCTGAAACAGGGGTGCAAGAGTCCCCTGCTGCTCCAAGGGATAGCCAGGAGAAATGCCTGGTGCTACAGTGATCCCTTTTCTTTTTAACTGCCCTGCTTCTTTCCCTGCCATCAGGAAAGCACTCTAACTTTCCCACCTAGGCAATAGTGCAGACTGCAGTTTGTTCTGGGTTTAGATTTATTAAATTACAATTCTAGATTTATTAAATAACAATTCTACATGTGTACCCTGATATACAGCTCAACTGTAGGGATGGATGTTTTTTTTCTAGCAGCAGCTCATGTGTCCAGGTAGCTTACAATTTTCCGGGGAAAGGCGTGGTGTGGAGGTTGGTTTGTTTCTGGTCAATTCTGTCGTGGCACTTTTATTTTACATGGTTGAATGTGCATGTATAGGGAATATTTTTCTTGAAAGAAGCAGATCTTTCTTCGCTGCAGAAAGTAACATCTGTTTTCCTGGACAATGAAGCCAGGATGAGAACATAAGACCAGCAGATACAGCCAAGTTCAGGTTTTAGTAGTAAGTTAAACACTAAACTAGTCTGGGTTTTATTTTCTTGGATTTTTTTTTTTTTTAACCAACGGATGTAAAATGTATCTGATCATTCTTTGCTGAATTGCAGAAGGAAATAGTTAATGTTTGTGTATGTTGCTAAACAAGATAAGATGCACCTGCAGTCTGAATTCCCATCTTGGTCATGAATGCAGTCTGTATCTTTGCAAACTAATCTGTTTAATCAAATATTAAGTTTTATTCAAATTCAAAAAGAAACAGAAAGTGAATTGTTTTTCTGCATGATCTTTCTTTGTCATGCATCCTCTTTGCATCTCAAGAAAAATAGCCTTGTTCAGTCACAAAACATTTGCATAGATCAAAATTGAAGCACAACAGCAGTTTGTGTGCTGCTAAGACATCTGTAAAGGTGAAGAAGTTTAGCATGTTCTTCCTGGCAGGAGGGCTTAGAAACATTAGTGCAACTTTCTACAATTTTATTTATTTTTAAACAGAATTCCAATCCAACTGGAATAAGTTTCAAAGTCCCAATATGTGAAAGCTATAATTAGTGAATTACAACATTTTGAAATGAGGAGTTATTACATCTGACTAGAATTAAACTAATTAAACTTAAAAAAAAAAAGGAGACATTGTATAGCAAGCTGGATAACTCCGTGCTGTTGATAAAACCTGGGCGATGAACGAATGCTTTGCAGCCAGCCAGCCCTTCTTTGGAGGGATTTGAAGATGCTCTGAGATGCAGTTATTTGGAGCTTTGCTGATTAAAAGTACCTGAAGTGTAACTTAAGGAGCAGCTTGGCTTTGCTGCTGCAGATTTTTTTTACCTGATACAGCCTATTCTTACCACTTTTCCTTCAGCTCAATGCATGCGTGGGCTAGAAAAGCCTGTTAGAGCATTTGTGGGGGCTTAGGCTGAGAGTAACAGGAGTGAAAGATCACCTCTGCTGAAAAATATTTTTGCAAAAGAGGAGCATTACCTGGGAGGAGGATTGAAGTGCAAATGAATCAAATGCTGTTCAGTGCCACCCCTGTAGTTCTCCTGTTAAAACACACGAGAGCATGTGTATGTTTTGTCCCCATTTGTTTTGTTCCCAGTCTTTCACTTCCTATTTCTTAGGGCTTTGCCATTTTTCTGCTGCTGCTGTGTTAGGTGAGGCAATGTTGTACTGTGTAAACCCACAACGCTGAGACTCTCAGGTTGTTTGAACACTGCTTTAGGTTCAGCTGCAGTACACTGTTCCTCTGATCTTTTATGTTCCTGAGCAGATGTCTTTCATTAATTTATGGATTTATCATCTTTTCTTTCTCTCCTTTTTTTTTTTTTTTTCCCTTTTTTTTTTTTTTTTTTTTTTTTACACCTGGCAGCTGGCTCAAGTTTCAGCAGTTATTGTCTATTTTGCATTACCCATAGAATTGAATGTCATCTGTCTTCACAAAGCTATAGCTAAGAGAATTGAGGCAAGCCACACGAGCTGCTGGGACAGAGCTTGTTTGCGTTCCATTCGGCACCCCTCCTCCCTTTACCTCCTTAATATTTATTTGTGCTCGTTTTCTTTCCTGGCCTTGAATGGGGCTTAGCTCGTGTTCGGTACAGCTGTATGTTTACTGAATCTATTTCATCATGAGTCATTGTGCGTGTGTAAGTATCCTGGAAACAGCTAGTGCTTTCTTGGAAGAACAGTTGCTTTTCAGCCCAAGCACTTAAAAAGGAAATTAAGCAATTGGTCAGTTCAGTTTTTTTTTTTTCTGAAATAGCAATGGGTTATCTAATTCTTAGCTCTTAAGTCTGTCATTAACTATTTTTTGCTAGATTATTACAGATCATATCTTTTATCGCAGTAAAGCGTTAACCTTAGGATCAAGATATACAGATTTGTTGCATATTTGATATTACTTTAAGGCTGCCAAGTGCTTAAGAACAAGTATAATTTTAATAAAAAATGGATTTCTGGGAATTTGAGTCTCAGAGCATCTTTTAATACATGCTTCATTCAATATCAATATCCTCTGGCATTAGAGCAGAAAATATTTAAAAATCCTAAATGCAGAAGGAATCCAAATGCTTAGACAACTGTCTAATATGCTTAAATCCAGCAAATGTGAGAGGGGTTTTTTGAAGTTTAAGTCCATCCTTGAGCTTGCATTGAAAGAGAATATACACCAAACCCGATGTTAACATGTTGTCGGCATCAGAGGAATTGCAAATTAAGGAGACTCAGGATTACTTTCTTTCTCTCCTACTGGAGTTCCCCTTTGGACCCCCACTTTCCTGAAAGGATCACATAACAAAATGGATTTCTGGCATAGAAGTTTTGATTTGTCTAAAACTCTTATCACTGAGCAATAGGTGACAGCTTGCTACTATTATTTCACTTACGTATTTTGACAGATGGCACTGCAGAGTGTAATGCTCTTTTAGACTTCTCTATCAGTCTAATGGAGGTAACTGGAGGTTCTTTCAACTCTTCTCTTGGCACAAGAAGTATGTCAGTCATAAATTATCTTCTTTGTAATCATTAAGCATCTAAAACAAAATGCAAGTTCAGCTGAGCCGTTTTCCATGTACTTCCAGATAATAAGAGGTTTTTAAACTAATATTGTCAATGCCTTTTTTTTTTTTATGCTACATTTTTCTAATCTAAAAATGAACTTTGTAACTGAAATAAAGGGAGAGAGTTTCAGCAGATTTCGGGAATTAGTGAAAAAGGAATTTTGCTGAAAAAGCCTAGCTAATCATCAGTAGGCTGCTGATAAAAATTAGTCTGGGTTTCCCATCTCGAGGCCTGGAGTGGGATGTTCTGTGCTGACGTGCACCCGGCTGTAAGGCAGAAGAGGCACCTTGGCTGCGGTGCATCTGCCAACTTGGTTGACCTTCCCCCACCATAAGGTGTGAACCGAGCGAAATTTTCAACAACTGTGTTTAGGAGAAACAGTCCTTAGAGAAGCTTCTGGGAAGAACCCTTAATTGACCTTGTGGGGGCCACATTGATTTTCTCCACGTGCATCTTCATTTCTGATAAATTATAAAGCCATTAATTTGCTGAGGAAATGGCAGGGCCAGCCTGCGGCACAGATGTGACCAGAGCTGTCCTAGCACGCAGTTCACAAAAGGGAGCCAAGAAGCTGGGAGAAAAATCAGCAAGCCGAGATTGTTATGGTTTGCTTCACATTCCCTTGGGAGCTCTTTTAGTTGCTTCTGTTTACAGATCTAAAAGGTAATGATGTTTCCAGGATAAATAGGCTGCCTTATAGGGTAAGTGGCCATTTATTGATCTGCTAGCCCTCATGTATTGATTGGTTAGCCCCAAATACAACTCCGTTCTCCAAGGAGTTAACTGTGTAAATCAGGAGGCGACAAGTTTGTAGCACAGGGATTCAGCGGCCAAGGGGCTCTGCCTGCTACAAATTTCACTTTGATTTGCAGGCGAGCCACTGGAGCAAAGCAGCAGCAGTACTAAGGAGATCTACCCAAGATTTTAAAATTTATCGACATGAATGGAACAGGTGAAATGTGGTGTCTGTGTAAAACTTCTCGAAATCATAAAGTGCCTTTGATTGTCTTACATGCATTAGTTTTATTGTGTGCAAGCACCACAACACCGAGAGGAAAAGAAACTTTACCAGGCATTGCGAAGGAGAAGGAGAAAAAAGCTGCTGATAAGTTTTCTGCGGCACGTGCTTCCTGCATTTGTTTCCGTAGCAACAAGCGAAAGTACATATGGTACACAATCTGTAAACTTGCAAGGTCCCTGAGACCCAGCACCTAAACTGATAGGAAACACAGGGTTAAAGTTACATGGCCTCTCATCCCATGTTTGCCTGTTCTACAGAAAATTACAGCGCAGCAGTTCAGATGTTAATACTTCCTCCTGTAGTCTGGGGAACCATAGAGTATTTAACGGGGCACTTTGTTAGCTCTGTATGTTCAGAAACAGCTTTCTCAAGAAAAGAATTTTCCTTTACTAATTCAATCCTACATGCAGGAAGGCTTGTCACCGAACCACTTGAAAAAGGCCAAGCTCATGTTCTTTTACACCCGGTACCCAAGTTCCAATATGCTGAAAACCTACTTCTCAGATGTAAAGGTAAGAAAATCTCTTCTCCCCACCTTCTTTCTCCTTACTGCATGCTGTGTTTTCTCACAAAATTGTATTGTTTTATCATGTTAGAGATTCGTAATATTTCTGGGTACATAAAGGTTACATCCTGACCTTATTCACTTGTTCTTCCTGTTGAGGTGTACCCTGCTTGTGCCCGGATGAGGAAAGGGAATGTTTCTAAATCTAAAAAAAATTGAAATTTTAAAGCAAAGTAAGGATAATTGTTACAGTAAATTAAAGGGTCTTTATTATATATCCTATTAAAAAAGGATATTTTTGTGGTGGTAGAAATGTACTTCCAAGAACATTTTGGAGCAGCTCTGAAGTGCTCCCTCATTGTTTCATTTCGGTTGGTTTCCTCATATTTGTGCTTACATAAGCAGAGTGTAGAATCCCTTTCTTTCTGTCAAAAAGAAACAGTACATTGAAATTCTCCATGCAGAAGCTGCTTAAAAACAAAAGTGATGATTGTCTCTTATTTACAACTTAATTTGTTGTTGATGCAGAGTACACTGAGCATAAGGAGGATGAATAAAGTGACAGATTCAGGCCACATTATTCAAATGAGGATATGAAAGCTGTCGACATACAGCTGCATCCTCCCTCATTCTACAGAATATTAGGACCTCCTGATTTTTTTTTCTAAAAGTAATTGTTCCTTCACATCAACTTGATTTTGTGTTAATCATCTAAGTTTTTTTTTAAAAAACCCATAGATTGTGTTTTAATGATTATAATGGTATGCATGGTGTCATTATCTAAGTAACTTTATAAACATTACATTAGCNTTGGGTTATGGTTTTTTCAGTCTTAGTGGAAGATTATCCCACAGGTTGTGAACTTGGCCCAGTTTCTGCTGATCAGTTTTCTTTGGTCAAGTTTCTTGGCAGTTTTTCCCTTTATTTTTTTTCATTTAATGTTGCTTGCACATCTCAATGCGGTCCTGCCCCTCACAGCCGTGTCCTTGGAGGTTCCTCTATTCAATGCCATGTGCTGAGCGGATGGTGACAACATTTATAAAAAGGAGGGGGGGAAGCAATACAGGCACTTCCTAGGCTAAATGGCTGGTCAAGAATCATTAAACACACACAAAAAAAGCTGCAAATGGCGCAGCGGGCCAAGTGGAGGGTTTGCTCTCAGAGTGGATCCACCTGGAATGGAAAAATCAGAGGGAGTGTTTCAGGCAGCACTGCTCCGATGAGGTGCCACAGGCAGATGTAGAGCTGGCAGTGCTGCTCAGGAGGGTCTGCTCTGGGGCTACCCTGTGACTTTGCCCCTGCAAGTTCACACAGCCAGGTGTGCTGAAGTGGCGATATTTTTTTGCTGGCGTTTCTGCTTTATTTCCACTTTTTAAGAAAATACACACTTGTGTGTTTGTGTGCGCACGGTGACTTTGTCTTCTGACAAAGTTGTGTAAAATACAGAAATTTACTTTAGTTCCATCTAATGTTTATACAGCAGCAGGAGAAACCCAAAAAGTCTCCACAAACCACCAGTGTGGGATGGAGTCATTTGTCCAAAAGCAGTTGCAACCGCTTCCCTGGGGACACGTGACAGCCACACATGGTCAGCAGCACCAGAGAAGCAGGGATGTAAATATTAGATGCACTAATCTTTTCTTGAGCTTTTCCATACCTTTAAATGCTTCAAAGTGCTTAGCATGTGTTTGCAGTTTCTAGAGCCAAAGGATGCTCCCCCTTTAGCCCACGTGCAGTCCTATTAGCTTCACCCCTCCTTCTTACGGAAGCGAGAGGACATAATTTTGCTTAAATGGAGCCAGAACGTCCTTGTGGTTTAAGCAGGTGTCCCCTACCAGTGCCGATGGGGACAACTGCTTGCCACTGGAACGCTCTCATCCATGAGCTGAGAACACATATGTAAATAGGTACCCTAATGAGACATTTCCATGTGCTGCGCTGGCCAAATGTTTGGTTCTGGAGATTGTGGCTATATTAATAAAGATGTATGCGTAACGTGTAATACTCAAAGCAATCGTATTTAATTTCATTACTAATTGC
>VXBC01010525.1:251709-256709 GCA_013399945.1 Ploceus nigricollis | reverse complement strand
TCAGGTCTTGATTTTGCTGAGGATCCAGCAGTTATGAGAACATTAAGCTGTGTGGTGCAGTGTTTAATGTAGACAACGTAACTTTTTCTGATAAATGCCCATCCCCTCCCCCACAAACTGGAAAGCAAAAATGACAAGTACTGTAATGTTGAAATTGGATCCAAAAGGATTTAGCAAACTGAGCATTTGCCATATTTAGCATCATCAAAGTTCCTTCCTCTTATACTTCAATGATGCTTTGCTGATCTTCTGATTAGTCTGATATGCTATTTCTCTTAAATCACCTACACTGTCATTCCTAAACCCTTCAGTTTATCTGTTCTTGGGTCACATTCATGCATATACTTCATGCATACAGGCCTAAACTGACTATTAGGAAAAAAATTCTGAAGTTAGAATGTGTATTTGGTCCATACCAGGCTGTGCCATTGATTTGTTCAAGAATTTGTGACACTAGGTTCCTTTCCCTGGGCATTGCCTCTGACAGCTTGTAGCAAAGTCAAATAAGATGTTTAACAAGCCACATGTCCTATCATTTTTAGCTTTGCCATTGTACCCTTGTGGCTATGAGCCAGAGACAGATCCAAGGCCTCCTCCTGTGCGGTGCAACTTTGCCCGTGTTTTGTGTGTACACGTGTGTAGCCGGTTCCACATTTTTCTCTCTTGCAGTAGGGTTAGCTGGAGAAACATGTGCTGAGCTGAACAGAGCAATGAGGGACTGAGTTTTGAAAGGGGAAAAAAAAAAATCAAACCTGTTTGGGATTTTTTTGTGGAAGGTGAAGGTATTTCTTTATTCTGGGGCCATTCCTCCAGAGAAGAAGAAATGTCAGTGTCCCAGCCCAAGTTGGTCAGAAAGAGAGCACAGCTTGCTGTGCCACTTGATATCTGTCTCATCTGCGGTGTTGCCATGGACTTTTGAATGCCAGCTGCAATAATTAAAGTCAGGTATTGTTGCTATGTATTATAGGAAAAAGAAAGGAAAATAAAAATCAAATAATTTCATAACTCTCTTTCAGAATCTGCCCTAGCACAGGTCATCAGAGCTTACAGTTGTGACTCTGGCAGGATGATTGAAAACCAGGGGCATACCGTGCTTTGAGTTAAAATGGAAATATGGTTGAAAAACATGAGTTGAAAAAAAAATTAGTTTAACGTGAGTTAAAAAACATAAACAGAAGGTTTGTTTTCAGATTTATGTACTTAACCAAAAGAAACGGGCCTGAGGACAACGCCTGAATTTTAGCCTTGCTTTGTCTCCCACTCCTATTCAGTCATCCTTGTTCCCTGGCACTTTTTAGCAGTTACCATCATTCTCCACGTATTAACACCTCTCTGCAGAGTGCCCATTTCTTTTCCTAGTGGTCATTTAACAACTCAGCTTTAGTTCTGAAGTGTCAGGGTGTCTCTGTGGTGGCAGTTCCACTCTGTGCCCCCCTGCCTGCTCCTCCTCTGCAGGGTGGGCAAACCAAAGCGAGCCCCGCATGCGCCATCCTCCTGAGCTCAGCCCGCCCACTGCTTCACGGGAACTTGCCCGATTTTGCAGATGTAGTTATTGAGATGGATCACAATAGTGAGCCGCCTGCCAAGCTGCGCTATTTGCACAAACACACTGGCTGCAGTTTTGGTACGGTGGGGCTCGACACGAGGATTGCCTCGTTTCACAGCGCTAGTTATGGCACATGTCGCTTCCAAGGGGGAGAAAACCATTTTTAAGGAGTTTGCCCTTCTTTTAGTAGGGGAAAACCATACTAGTGGGAAAAACCTAATTAAGACCAGTTGTACTCAGGTCTTAGCAGAATGTTTAACTTAAGGCACTCTGAGTTAGTCCCATAAAAATCAACGAGATGATGTAAAACAAGTCAAATAACACCACCTATAAAATCTAAGTAATAACCCAGTCACATAAGCGGCCTATGAGCCCTTGAGAGGAATGCAGGCTGCCAACATTTTCAGAAGTGATGATGATTTTAGGTCAATTTCATTTTGGGATGCTCAATAAGAGTCACTTTGTCAGGAGGTCCTCAACAGTCCATTCCCTGAAAATGAAGTGTGCCCAGCACTGCATCCAAAAATTAAGACATTCCGAAATTATAAAAACTGCTGGCCACTCATATGCTTATTTTAGGAACCTGTATTCTTCCCCAGTTTCATCTGCAGGATTCATCTTGAACCGAATTGGTGTTCATCAAAAGGAGAATTAAAGTCCTCAAACCTGATTCTCATTTAAACTAAGGCCACTTTTGAGTGGTTTTGCAGCACATAGGCACTGTAAAGTACAGTTTATAACCACCCTACTACTCTGGAGCAGTGCAGAGTGGCCTCAAGAGAAGTGAAATTAAGTCTGTAACCTGCTAACTTGCATCCCGAAGGTTGCTCTTTCCATACAAACTGCCCTGCTGTGGCAGTCTCCACGCTTCTGGTGGTGCCAGCAGTGAGCACAGCCCAACGGGACAGTTGTTTGTTTCAGTATTCCTCTCCTCACATTTCTCCCTCAGCTGTATACTTCCTCCTTCAAGGGCTTTATTGTTGTAGTGTTTCAACATCGTTCTCAGCACTCTTAAAGACAGAGTCGGAAGGCTGCTGTCTGCTGATCTGCAGCAAGGGGAGTAAAGCTGCTCTGGCAATTTGAGAATAACAAATGTAACTGTCCTGGGTCCTCTGAAGGAAAACTGAAACATAGGTGGCCAGATGGTATTTCTTTTTCACTTAAAAATCTTGGTTTCAGGGAACTTAATTGATGCCCTCTGGCCTTTTTCCTTTTTTTTTTTTTTTTTTTTCCCTTCTAATTTTGAAGAGGCTCCCTTGTGAAACAGCAGAGCTTTACTTGAAATTGCACAGGACATGAACCTGGTTTTTAATCGAGTAACAAAATCCACGGCTTGCAATAGAAGGTCCGTGCGTTGCATGTATCAATTAATGCTTATTAATCAGTTTTTGCAGTTAGTTGAACTGCAGACCCTAGTTGGAAGCTATTAGGGAGAGAGTTGCGAGAGGAATACTATTGCAGCACTCACTACACCCGGGTCTGCTGTTTGTGTCCTTTGGAATCAAGGTGTTTGTATAATGAAGTTGGCATGTTGATATATGATCTATTTTTTAATGTCATTACAATTTTAGTTCCCTCTGCCTTTTTGTCATTGGGTTGCATTTAAGCACAGCAAGCCCAACTTTAAACTTCCTTACTCAACAGCTTTATTAGTTATAACGTACCGTGACCTTTCTCAACATTCTTAAAGAAAAAGATACAGTGTAATGTCACTTTACTTTGCTTATTGTTCTTTGTTGTGGTGAACAAAGCATTTTCTACAGTGGCTATAGCACATAATTATACAGCTTTCAATAGCGGTGTCTTGGCACATATCAAAGTTCAGAAGAGCCTTTAGAAAAAAAAAGATGTTTTGTGGCAGCCTAGGGAGGGTCTCATCTTTCCTTCAGAAAATAGTTCAAGGCTCTTCTGTCAAGCTTCCCTACTTAGAGCTTTTTCTCCTCCTGCTTCATAAAGTTTAAAGGGGATTCAGTGGAGTTCTATGATCTATTTCCTTTGAAAGATTGTTCCTTTGCACAGAGAAGTCCTTTGACTTCAAGAGTTCACAGATTCATGTCTTTAGGTATCATATGTCTGACCTTATCAGTTACTCTATTTAATGTAGGAGAAAAAGTCTCAACTCTTTGTGTTTGTCTGTTTTGCCTCTGTGAAATGATTTGGTGAAAAGACCATCCTTTTTAACACACCACTGAGAGGCCGTTTCTGACTGTAACCTACCCTGTGGTTCTTCTAAAAAAAAAAAAAAATTGTCCTTGTGTTTTGTGTATGGATGATTTCACAGTGAGAATAGAATTATACAAGGACAGACACACATAAAAAAATCTTTTGCTCTTTTTTCCTAAATGATCTATTGGCTATTTTGGTGGCTGCTACTCTGGTTCCCCAACAGGCACAACCATTTAACAAACACAGAGATAGCGGCTGGAGTGCTGGGCCAGCAGTAGGTTTTCCCTTGCTTCGACCTACCCCAAAGGCCTTCATAATTAATTGTCCTTCAGAGATGAGGAAAGTTCAGAGACAGTGTGTGTAGCGATGTCTATTGTCTGACATTCAGTTCTCCTTCCCTCAGCTCTTTTTCTTCATTCCACAAAGGGTTATCAATAGGAGCAGGGAGCAAGCTCTCTTCTAACAGCTGCTGGTGGTGGCTGTAGCTTTCTGTGGAAGGTATCATTGTGTTCAGCCATCTATGGATTAAATGGCTGGAAAAGTTCTAACAACCCTTTCAAACGGGCGTGTTTATTTCATCTAGATTACACAGACCTATTTAGCTAATTAAAAACTTTCTCAGAACCCCTTGTCTCCTATTCAAGGGAAGGAAAAAAATTAAAACACTGCTGTAATTATGAAGAATGGCTGCAATGAAACTTTGTTAAATAAATGAAAAATTCGATCTGTCAGCTTTGATCCAAACGCACCCAAATAAGCAGAGGCTTGTTTGTTGAGTTGTTCCATGGTTTTGGTTTGTGGTTTGTTGTTTTTTTTTCTTAGAGGGAAACAAGGTGCACAGTAGAAAAAGCTTAAAAGAAAGCATTGATATAAGCTGAAAAAGAAACAAACACTCGCCCAATTTAAAAAACTGCCACAGTTCGTACTGTCTCTGCTCCTAACATCAAAGTGCAAAGACACTGGAGTTTGCTAAACAGATTATTAATATTGTTGTGCCTTCTGTGATTAATTTAGAATCCACTGTGGCATAATTATTAAACTTCATATACAACAGAACAAAATTATATACATGCTTCCTTGTTTTCCCTGATGATATGTTAAACAAAGATATGGTGGGGTTAGTAGATAGGCAAGAAGTACAGTCAAATTAGAGCTGTTTATTAACAATTGCTATGTTACTGCTCCAATTAATTGGGCGAAGCCAAAAAGGACAAATACAATCATTCTTCCACTGAACAGTTTAACTAGCAAATTAGGGGGGTTTTAATTTTTTTTCTCTCAAAAAAAA
>VXBC01010525.1:242714-251680 GCA_013399945.1 Ploceus nigricollis | reverse complement strand
AAAAAAAAGAAAAAAAAAAAGAAAAAAAAGAACTCCACTATGGACCTTCACCTGCATTCTTCACAAATAGATCACTTTGCAATGGGAAGAAATAATCATATAAAACATTTTCTGGGCTCCATCTCACTTCCTGACTGTTAAGAAGGACTGCACAACAATCAAGATCAATTATTGTACTGATTAAGTTATTATGTCTGGCATTTTGAAACAGGTTTTCTGTATTTAAGAAGAAATTGCATACAGAGTAGATGCAGCTAATACAGTAATGCAAAAAAAGATCATAAAAAATTAAAGTTATTCTTATGAATCTTTCATTAGAAGCAATGAAAAGGGACATTGGTGAAGCCAAGTGCTTTGTTCTTCTGAGCTCCTCTTGTAGGTCCAGATCCTGCAAACAATTACGTACTTGAATGTTCCTTCTGCGAGAGTCCTGTTGGCACCTTCAGCCTATCTCCTGACCTTTCACAATTTCCCCACTTTGGCCTGTGGCAACACTACTAGCAGCACTGTTCTACTTTATCAAACAGATGTTCCCTCTAAAAATTGACAGATTTCTGTAAAAAAAAAATATACCACAAAATCACAGAGCTGTACGGAGGCAAACACTTGCTTTTTATGCAGGAAGAACTGTTGTGAAATGATTTAAGGTTACTCAGAGCTTTTCAGATTACTCCCCACCGCAAATAACATGTTAAGTACTAAATTACCCTAAGCGGTGTTTTATTACTGATCAATAAAATAGTAATCTTGTCTTTTAGCATGGAAAAATATTTTAGCGGGGCTTTTTCTGGTTTAGTTCAGAGATAGCTGTAAACCAGAAGGCAAAATCGTCACTGCTCTCCCTGCAAAAAAAAAAAAAACTACCTAACAAATCGAACCCCATCCTCATTTGTTTCTAGCTTTGCTTTGAGGGAATCCTAGGATTGTTCCAGCTGAATGGTGTTGGGTTTCTGTTCCTGTGTGCGTGTGTGCATGCAGTGATGATGTGCTGTGGGTTTTTTTGGGGTATTTGTATTTTTGGTTTTGTTTCTTTCACAATTATTTACTCATGCTCATCTTTATTGCCCCCTCCTCTTCTCAAACAAACAAAAAAAAAAAATTCCCCTTCACCCCCCTGAAAAAAAAGGAAAAATAAAAGGAACCAACAGAAACAAAACAAAACTTGGCAAACTCTTCTGACTCCTAGTGCCATTTCATTTAGCATTCAACAAGGGGTACTGGGAATTGAAACGTCAACTGGAGATCGAGAAAAGCACCAATTTATAGTGTGTTAGCCTTGCACAATTCAAGATTTCTTTTGCTGGCTGCACACATTATACCCAACATCTCGCCACTCTCTTGTGGCAGTTGTGAGGAATGGCTATTCCTTCCCGTGTGTGTACTACAGGCCTCTAAAGACCCTTATTTATTCTCTCCCATGTCACCTTGTGTACAGTCTGGTCTGTGACACTGATGGTGATTATGTCATTATTTTGCTCTGGGGGCTTTGGCACATCTGCAGAGCTGATGCACATCTTCTTTGTTACGCTGGCATACGTCCCATATCGCAAATGCTTCATTAGCCTTACTGCCTGCCTCCTTGCCAGACAAGAATACCCAAATCCAAGCTTCTTTTTCCTCTGGTCTTTTGTGTCTGTGATGAGCCTTTATTCATCTTCCTAGTTCTTCCCTGTTTTCTATTTTTCTGTGTAAAACCGATTTCCAGATGTCCGTCGTTCTCCAAAATCCCATCGTGGATGTGGAGTGAGAAGCAAGGTGAATTTTAACCCATGTCATCCCTCATTCGCTTAGAGTCTTATCCCTTACAAGGTGCAATGCTTTTTCTTTCATTCCATAGCTAGCAGGAATTTGTTAGGCAATTTTAAAACCTGGTGTTTAAAAAAAAAAAAGGAAAAAAAAAAGAAAAATCAATAAATCTTACCATTTTATAAATCCTAGTTGTGGTAATGGGTAACATGCAAGTTGCACATGTTTTTTCCAGACTTTCTTCATTTCTTTTAGACAACATAGCTAAATTTCTCACTCAGAACTTTTGGAGGAGCAGCACCGTCTAATGAAGGTGGAGGGTGTTCATGATACCTGATCAGCTGAAATTTCTTGTATCCTGTTTTAATGTGTCACATTAGAAGGTCATAGAACATTTTGTACTGTGAAAATTGAGGAAAATGTTTGATCTTCTGAACTTTATCTAAGCTGTTCTATATAAATGTCATACCAGAGAGATGTGAAATAGTGGGTTAGCTTACTAGCTTTGTAAGATTTTTCCCTCTGTTTCCCACCCACCCCATGCTTTCTCTTCATGACACAGAACTAAATTCTGGGCTGGATTCTCAATGTCTGGTGTAAATCAGCTTCAGCAATCACTGCAGCTAATTAATATATGCCAGCTGAAGAGCTGTCTTTTGTTGTGTTACTATACAGTCAAGTGTGTGAATATATTTTATATGTTAATTGGAAAAAAGTTTCATTTAATTTTTTAAACTACGCATTGAATGCAGCACTGGATTTGCAGTCACAGAGCCATCATGTTCATGAATGTGGGGTGGAAGGTGGGTGTTGTTTTTATTTTTGTGAGGCACGCTTGCCAAAAGAGGAGATCCCAGCCAATCCTGTCTCATAGTGCAGGGTCAGGGCTGTGTGACTGACTTTAACAGAAGCCTTACAGATAGGATTGCCCATCCTATAGGACTTTGAATAGGTCACCTTCACGCAGAACACTTTCCTTGATACATTCAATGTGTTTTAAAATGGACAAGAGTCAGGCTCTCCTGATGTCAATTAGCAAACTGTCAAAATACTTCAGAAACCGTGGGAGAGGTTTAGCAGCGCTCTGACCCATGCTGGTTTCTGGGCCAGCTTTCTGGGGTCCTGCCCTTTCTCAGAGCAGATATCCCTGGCCTGAGAGAGCAGTGGCAGAGCAGGTCTGCTTGCAGGCAGGCCTTGCAGCAATGGTGAGGAGTGCTATGGGGACGCTGTTTCCGAACATACTTAAATCTATAGGGGCAAATACTGAGGTTGTGAGGAAGTGGCAGCAGGATATTGTAAGAATCTGTGAGGACTCTATGTCCTTCACCTGCATGAGACAAAGCAAACCTGGGAGCAGGAGGAGATGCAGTTTGTAGCAGTTGTAACATTAACAGCACAAAAGTGAAGAAAAATCATTCAGTCCAAGCAGGAGGCAGTCTTTGGAGCACTGGATCTCTTACTTACACATAGCCTATCACCTGCAGCATTAGAGTGTAGCTGAATTTTGTGCAGAAAGAGTCTTCCTGATAGGTAAGTGTGGGTGGGTGAGAGATAGAAGGACAGCCAGAAGGGCTGGCCGAAGGTAATCAGTGTTTTGGAGATGATTTCTCCCTTTAGATCTGGAAGGGGCAAGGTTCAGCTTTCTTATCTGCAGAGGGGGAAGGTACATGGGCGGGCTCTGACTCGTTTTGTGTGCCCTCTGTGGGGGGGCTGTTTCAAGGCTCTGGTGGAAATGTGCTGTCAGAAGAAGCCCTGTCCAGGTGGTGGTCCAGAGTGCTCAAAGAGGTGGCCTTGAACTTGTTTCTCTAGTTAGTGGAGAGGCTTTGTAGAGAGCAGCAAACGAGGGTGGCACGATCTCTGTTGCTAAGCAGACAGACTGCTGCGATTGGGACTTAGGCAGAACTGTGGCATAGACATATAAATGCATTTAAAGCAGTAGTCTGCAACTTCAGAAAGTTTTTAGAGGAGAGAGGGGAAAATAAACACTGCAAATGAAAAAATATCAGTGTTTGGCGGGGAGGGGGGAGCAGGAGCTGGAGCAGCTTATCTCTTACAATTGCAGAGAGGGCTGGCTCCATCAGATGAGGCCCAGCCTCGAGGTTATCTAATCCAGTGCTGTCTGGAGTCGCACCATTTCCTTCCGCAAGGGATAAAGGGGAGTCAAACGAGAGGGAGCTCAGTCCATTAGGATGTAAGTCTTTGTCTTCTGGCCTCACAGGCTTGTGAGCCTCACCTGTCCCTAGCAGGTCCACTGCACTGGAACTTGTAACAGGGTGTTCGTAGCCCAGTTCGTCCAGCTGCATGCCTCAGGATGGCATAGATGGAGCAGTTTACCCCATCATGACGGGCTCTGGATGCTCATAAAAGCATGGTTGCACTGGGAGAAGATTTTTCAGAATTGTTCCATGGGAGCATAAGCTGGTGGAGGCAGCTTTATTTGCAACATCCCTCACACATAACCATGCACAATTTCGTTCCCCTGCCCTTACCCTCTGCCACTGGAAAGAGGAAAGGAAGTGCCTCTGCCAGAGGGCATGCTTGCCACCTTCATGACACCCCCAAAAGGACCCTGGTGACAGCCTGCTTTCCTGCCAGACTGATTAAACACCACCTGCTTCCCATCCTTCTCCCCTACCTCCCTCCTCACTCCCCCCAGCCCAGCCCATGCAAACTGAGGAGGGAGAGAGCACAGTTGGAGCTTTTCAGGGCCAGACACAGAAGACAAAGGTGATTGCAATGCAGAGAGTTGGGAAGAGTGTGCAAGAGCAAGCAACGCCAATTATAGATGTTACTGTACTGTTGCAACATTGATGTGTACATATATATATATATATATATGATGTATTCTAGATGCATAATCATTTTAATTATCACTTCTACTATAGTGTTAGTGGTTCACCTATGGAGCCAAATTCTACTGAACATAAAAAAATCCTTGCAAAGTACAAGTTCTGTGAGCCACTTTACCTCTATATCCATGGCCTAACCAGCAGTTTCTGCATGCCTGGATCTTTCACACATGGAAATACACCATGAAAGCAGAGGACTTGCTACTGGTACAAGACATGACCTGCTCATCTTGGTCCAGGCTATGCCTCCTGGACCTTCTGAGTAACACATCACATTCCCATCTGGCTGATGTGTCCAGGACAGTATGCAATAACCTCTCTGCTGAGCCAGAATTGGGTCATCCCTGTACTCACTTTTCTGGACAGGTTTTTTGTGGGTGCCTGTATGTGGTACCTGCCAGAATTTGGCAGCAGGGTACATAATATGCTGCTTGGCATTGTAGGCAGCCTCTTGTAGCAGATTGCATTTCACCACAATGGACTGAGTTAAAGTTAGACTATTCTTGTGTGTGAGAGTTTTATTTTTTCTTCAGTTTTTGTATGAGACAGTTTCTGGCGTGTGACAGTAACCCCTCCAGTGGTTCTTTCTTACATTTCCCAACACACACTAAATGCCCAACTAACATAAGCTGTAGGAGCCCTAGTGATTTTTCCATTCTGTGGCACTGCCACTGGCAATGCAGCAAGTTAAGGGCAATCAGAGTTTCCATTAGAAGCCTCTACATCTCATGCAGTTCTAATTCATTAGTATGGCAGAAAAGGAAATTTAATAATCTTCCCAGTAAAACACTGTTGATGATTTCTGAGGACAGAGAGGGGGAGAACTGAATTTCAAGGTGCAAAAAGTCTAAACAAATTAGAAATGCTAAGTCCTTGTTGTCTTACCCCGCTCTAGTCCCAAGTCTTACCAAGTTTTGTGTTTGGAAACTAGCACATTGAAGCCGTGGTGTTCGCATGCCAGAGTAGCTGTGTTTCCACGATGGAACGGCTCATCCCCTGCACTGTGGGCGCAGCAATTCCGGGACAGGGATCCCACAGGATGCAGTGCTGTGCGTGGGGCAGGACAGGGAGATGGGTGCCACCAGGGAGCACCCCGGGAGGCAGGAGGGGTGTGAGCCCCAGCAAGCTGCGGCAGCGCCGTTTGTGCTCAGCCGCCAGCGGCGCTCGGTGCTCCAGCCGCGCGGGGAGCCTGCAGAGTACTTCCCAGTCTTTATTTGTGGAAAAGCTTAATTGAAATGCAAGTGATTAAATCTAATGTATCATGCAGTATCCATTTTCACTGCACTACCACTTTCACTTCCCCGATATTATCAGGCATCTCAGCAGCCCCACTGTCAGGTTTTTTCCTTGTAAGAGCCATGCCCATTCTCTCTCCTCTTTGTGAGCTTGGCGGAGGAGATAACAGTAAGCCAGCAGTAGATTACTAGTGCCCCAAACTCTCCTCATGGGATAGGGGATCTCAGCTTTGTTTTAAGCAAACACTTTTAAAATACATCCTTAAATAATTTCCCAGCTTTTTAAAAAGAGTAAAAAAAAACTGCACTGCAACAGTAAATGCAATAAGCAATCTCTGTTGTTTGCCTAATTTTTCTCTTTTGAGCCGGGCTTGGACAAATGCTTTTCCCTTTCCAGTATTAGTGCTGTCCCAAAAGAGTGGCCTTCTCTTTGTGTGGTACAATGGGAGAACAGACTTTCCTAAACAGCCACTCAGTTTCTTGTCCATTTTTTTCTCTTTCAAAAAAAAACTATTGCTTAAGAGATTTGTACAGCAGGAGTTGTGAGAGGGAACTTGAAGGCAAAAAATGAAGACTGTGATGGCACCAGAAAACTGCTGCTGTAGCCAGGGGGATTGGAGCACACGTAGAGGTGGGCAAAATGACACCCTGCATTCTAGAAAGGTGCTGGTTGGGAGAAGACTGTGTATACTAGAGCATCCAATAGTTGAGGTATTTTTCCTTTGTGTTTTTAAAATAAAAGCATCCTTTCCAACTATTTCCCTCTCCTCATAAGTGATAATGGAAGAGGCATTAGCCTTTCCATTGCCTGAGCCAACCTGTTTTTTTCTAAGAAGTGTCCAGGATGTTCAGCCAATTGAGTGATCTAATTAGCTGAAAATTGTTAATTTCCTTTACCTTATAAAGCACCTAACACAGAAACTGTTAAATAATGTTAAGTGTCAGACTTAAACTGAGAACATTGGGCCATATGCTGCCGTGGCTTTCGCGCCAAAAAGTGTAGCAACTTACTCCAAAACCTGCCTCCAATTCCTGTGTAGAAGCCAAAGCCTCCTGCTTGATATGCTGCCACACCAACTCGCAGTGCTAAGATGGTCCCACACAGCAGCTCAGTGCACTCGGGGAACAGGGAATGAATGAGGGGACAGTCTGGATGAATGTGGCAGGAGCCAGGACACCAGCAAGGTGTTGCAGACGCTGCCCTTGCAAGCCTGGGAAAGCCGATGGTGGGGCACTGCTGCACAGGGCAGCATTAGCCTGGAAAAGGCACCGGATCTGTGCCTGCAGCTCCTGATCACACAAGTCCTGCTTTGCAGGAGGCCAGGTGGATAGGTGAGCTGCCTGGAAGCTCCTTCTTAAAGCAGGGTGGTCCCTGGATTGGTGGAGTGCACGCAGTGCACTCACTGGTCTGAGTGTCACCAGCCTCTCTGAGCCCTGAGAGAAGTGGCTCCAGAGACAGTGTGATGTCTTACTGCTAGGGAGGGATGCAAAAGGGCTTGTCCTTGATAAGTTTCCTACAGGACATAGACTGTGGATATGGGAATGTGCATTTAGGTGCCAACTTTCCCCCAAAGCCCATAGGCTTAAAGCTTTCTCCTGTGAGAAGAGGCTCAGGGCTATGTATGGGTGACACAAGTTGAGTTTCTTAATCATCTCCTTTAAGAAGGTTTCTTTCTGCCCCCCAAAAGCTCACCTTACACTGACTATGGAAGTGAGGGGTGTCTGTGCCAATCTAGTCTATGCTTTGTGTGAGGTTTTCTTGGCAGAAGTATTTCTCCTGGATCTCTTCGGCTGTCGCTGTACCTGTGTTGGTGTGGATTGCTGTGCACACACACTAAAGCTGTCTGATCTGGAGCTACCCATGGTGAGACTGCTTCCCCAGTAGTGGACTCATCATCCTGGAGAGTTTCTCCAGCACCTGTCTAATAGGTGCTGTTTATGCCTTAGCCTCGAGTTCCCTACAGAGTTCTTCTGTATAGCCACTGTCTAGATCATCCAGCAAGAAGAGTGATCTGGCCTCACCCCTCTCATCCCCTCCAGCCTGTTTACTCCCATCACCACGACCTTGTGCTCTGCAACGTGAGCAGCCTTCACCAGCCGAAAACCTCTGATCCTAAGTCCATGAGAGATTTTGGCTTTTCTATTTGGCAAGGTGACTTGTTGCCCACCAGGTCAACATGAATAAGGACTTTTAAAATCCATAGTGTCCTGCAATTGGAAAAATTGGAAAAAACATTCTTGAGCAGTCTATGCTGCATTTCTTTATTTCTGCTCATAGTTAAAACCAAAAAAAAATCCAAACTCACACGTACCAAGAATTCTACTTTATATAAAATTTGAAAGTAAAATCAATCCTGGTCCAATCTTATCATTTTTAAAGTATGTTTATCCAGCTTTGTAGTAGGAACAAGCAGACTGTTTGAAGGCCACATAGTTTTCAAACCTTGGTTGCAACACGTTACCCCATTTTGAAACCTTCTTTATCTAGCCGAGAAAACTAAAATCTGTTTGACAAAGTAGCACTCCAGCCAGTTTATCTTGCAATATGGCTTTAGCTCACAGAGCCTATTGATTTCCTTAAATTAATGTTTACAGAATGCTACTGAATTTCACTCAACGGGACATTGTTCTTTTGAAGCTTTGTAAAATATGATACAGAGTGTTACTGCCATTTGTTCCTTTGCTAAGACTGATGAAACATTTATTTTTTTAAAGCGCAGCCTTGAACTATAGCTGTTTCCTACAAGTGTGTTTACTCTTGGAACATTAGTAATACAACACACTATCAGACTCCAGCACAATACCACAGGCAAAGTCTGTAGGTACGCTCTGGCCAGCCTCATCGTAGAAATAGAGATGAAGTTTAACACAGATTAGACATCGTATGAGAAAAGGTTTCGAGCTTAGCCCAGCTGTCCCTGTCTGAAGGATCTTCAGATTTGTGTGCTACAGCCAAGCAGTTGTCTGACGCTGTTACAATATTAGAATGATTGCGTTGGTCTTGGTACTTCTAAACATGGGTCCCCGGACTGAAAATTACCATGTGATCCTTTCCCTTTGTCCCCCCAGACAAGGTGAATGGCTTTATGGTCGCCTTGCTCCTGGGTTGGAGGCTTCTGATCCAATCTCTGAGGAC
>VXBC01010525.1:207714-237714 GCA_013399945.1 Ploceus nigricollis | reverse complement strand
TGGGGGGGTGGATTGTACTGTCAGAGGTAGACAGAGGACTTCTCTGGGGCTTCTGGAAGCAGAGTTTGTCAGCTGGTGTCAGGGGGAGCTGATCTCATGCTTATTTGATGGCAGAACGTGGCTATCAAGCTGCTGGTGTTTCCCAAACAATCATAGGTGAGCGAAGGCTCCAGAGCTCTGTTATATCAGATTGATCACACACCTTTCCAGACAAGTGTTTTGGAAGGGGCTTCTAAAGGGACAGGAAGAAAAGCCTGAAGTAGAGAATAAGGGGCTGGCCTTGATCTGGCAGTATGACATGAATTCAGTAAATCAGTGAGAGCTGCCCAAGTGTCTGTTTGCCACGGGAATGGTTCAAGTGGCTCCTAGTGTAGGTCGGAGAACTCCTCTTGCCGGAGGGGACAAAGAATAGCAGTGGGGGAATACTTGCTATTATAGGCATGCTGGCTACTGGCCGGCCATGTATTAGCAGTTCTAAAGCTGTGAAGCCATATTTCCGTGATAAAAGTGGAAAATAATACCTTTATGGAGCTTACCTCAACCTTGCAACTGCCCTGCAGTTCATTAGAGCGATTGCTTTTGAATCATTTAAGGCAAAGGGTGAGAAGGTGGTGCTGGTGCCTGAGACAACTACTTAGAATGAATTACTAAAGTTTGGAGGTAACTGTGGTTTTTTAACATTCACCCATTGTCTGGGGCTTCTGAGAGTGGCACTTGCCTTCTAGCTGGATGTTTGACTCACCCGTGAAGTGACAGTGACATGTAGAAACAAATGAGTTTAAAGCATCCCAGCTCGGAAGCCACTTGGAGCACAATGCACCCGTTAAAGAGGGTAGGGTGGTATTTGTGTGCCCCTGAAAAAGAAGGAAAGATGATAGTGTCTCCTGAGAAAGCCGTTTTATGGGGTTCTTGTGCATAGCAGCCACAGAAGCAAGCCACTAGCTGAAGGTTTTCCTGCTTGATTGGTTTTAAACTACAAACAACATTCAGAGATACCCCACTTCTTTGACTGCTTTCAGCACTGGTTGTGACCAAAGTCAGGCACAAAGGTACAAAGGGCTTCCTGTACATGCATAACTTTCATATTAGTTCTCACATGGAGAGGGGAACCTGGCCATAAATGCAAGGGTAAAATATCAAGCAGAGATTTCTTTCCTTAAAGACAATTGTGGTTGTTTCCCCTCCTGCTAATTATATCCTATAAATCCCCTACTCTCCCAACTCAGACAGTAACATATTGTTACCTACATTCTGTCAGTAGACTTTACAAAGATCTCTAACACATGTTATAAAAGTTATTGCTATAGTACTATATATAACAGCTTTGCATAAGAGAATAGAGGGCTGCCACATTTAGAAAATGCAGGTGCTATGTAAGCCCCTTTCTGAAAGAAAGAACTTAGCTCAGTTTCCTTTGAAGAACCAGAGACTTGAAATTGAAAACTGTATTAATGCCATTGTCTCCTTGTATCAGCAGGTTCCAGAGAGATTCCTGGAAGTGGCTCAGATCACGTTACGGGAGTTTTTCAATGCCATTATCGCAGGCAAAGATGTTGATCCTTCCTGGAAGAAGGCCATATACAAGGTCATCTGTAAGCTGGACAGTGAGGTCCCTGAGATTTTCAAATCCCCAAACTGCCTACAAGAGCTTCTTCATGAGTAGAGAGTTCAGCAGCTATTTATGAATGTATGAAAGTAGCAGTCCCCTTCTGATGCCCAAGTCATGTGTGTCTCTATTTTAATTTCATATATATGTGTATCGCATACATATATATATGTATATGAAATTAGACTGATCCCTCCTGGATATAAGTTTTCGTTCAGTTCCAAGGGGATGGTTATTTTACTTCAGCCTTTGGTTTACTTTTGCCCGAGACCCTTAACATTTGAAGAATCAACGGGGTTAATTTTCAGGGAGAAGAGTTTGGAAGCGTGTAAAAGCCTGTCTTAGCAAGTTAGGGCATTATGTTTAAAAATGCTTTGTCAGATTTATTGCTTGCTGCAAAGTGGCATTTTGTCTTGGTGAGACTAATGTCATGGCACAATACTACAGACAATGAAGTTTATATTATGTTTATACTGCTAAAGGTCTGAACTCTGTGGAGCCATTTCATAAGCTTCGAGCTTTTTTATTTGTATTTATATACTTTTTAATCAATAACTAGATTTTGTTTCATACTTCAAAAAAATACATCTGTTTTAGGTACTCACTCCAAGAAGTGACACCCAAAAAACCAAACCCTATGCTTCATGTGTTCCTTACAGAAATGACAGATGCCCTGCACCAGTAAGCAACATGCCAGGTTCTTGTTTCTCTAAACTGCAGCAAGGGATGTTTGCACAAATCAAATACTGTTCTTGCAGGGTTAGGCCAGTAATTAATGCACAATGTTGTATCAACCACACTAATTTTAGAATATGGTCAGCTTATTAAAGCGGAAGCATTTCACTCTCCATAGAGTAAAAATGAACCCTTCAGCATCGTATATTGCCATGTCTCAGTCTTACTTTAAGTGGCATTAGTCCCTAAATTTATTATTTTCTTAGTCCATTCTGCCCCCCAAGATTCCCTTTCCAGCATACAAAGTTTCCTGTCCATATTTGACATCTGTCCTGAAAAGCACTTTTTGAATGATCTTAGATACAGTGGAAGAGTCTTCACCTCACAGTGCTGAGGCAAAGGAAAAAAAAAAAAAAGGCTTGTTTGTAGCTATAAAATATAATTAGTGTTTTCCTAATCAGAAGAGTAAAAATTTCATTTTCATAAAAATCTAATTGAGCATTATACAAAAATCACAGAGTCCTCCTGGCTATGCAGGGTTCAGATAGCCAAACTGGATTTTTAAAATTACAGTAAGTGCAGCTTTAAAAAAAAAAAATAAAGAAAGAAAAAAAGTCTGTTTGAGCAATGTGGCTGCACTTGTCTTCTGAAGCTGGAGCTAGTGGTGACCAAAACCTGAGCTACAGTGTAAAGTCCCTGATGGATCTGGGTTTGCCTGAATGCTACACCACGATATGACAGAAAGAAAGAAAGCTAGCTGCTAGTTCTTATGCTTTCTTCAGTGGCTCTCCTTTTCTCATGTTTTCAGAAAGAAATCGTCTCCAGAAGTTTGGGGGAAGGTTGAATATGCTATGGCACACTGTATTTGTCATTTTCTTTGTTGTCTTTTGTACGGATGCAGTAAGAATTTATTGTTATCATCAATAGTATTTTCCCCTACATAATTTAATCTAAATCTAGAGGAAGTTCCTAATTAGTCCTGAATTATATTTATGCCATTGAGGATATTGGTATCTTCTTTATTTTAAAATTACATTTTGACTTTGGAGAGTGAAAGTTTACCCATGTGACTAAAGAGCTGACCTGATCATTGCAATTTCACTTCATTTACAAATACTGCTGATAGACAGAAATGTATGAAAGCAATTATTGTTAGCAGAAAGCCTTAAAAACCTGCTGACTTCAAATTAAACAGCACAATCCTCCGATTCCCTGTCATTCTTTTCAAGCACTGGCAGTATCTGTGGAGTATAGGCAATGCAGACAATAGCATGGGATGAAGTGCCAACATTTTCACTATGCATTAAAAGCAAAACAAATCTTGATCTTAGACTCCCTGAGAGTACCTAATACTGTACGTATCCTTACAGTAGACAGGATTTTTTTTCTTTCTTTTATTTTCTTATATTTTATTTCATTTTATTTTGTTTTCTTTATTTCATTTTTCCTTTTTTTTTTCTGTGTGTGTGCATGATTTGGTAAACATTACACTTCATAGAGATGTAACTCCAATGAATTCTGAGTAAGAAAGGATGAAAATTGTGTTCATGCACTTTTGATTTATGGGAAGAAGTGGCATAAAATGCTCAAGTTTTAACACAGTAAGTTCATCATTGGCATACCATCAGATGCAAAATATTACTTTGCATTGTCACCTTGGACATAAGAAAGCAAAGCCATACTTTAATCATACTATGTGGACATACTACTAGCTACCATCTCAACCTGTGATTTTACTGTTGCTTTATATTATTATTATTTTATTATTATATTATTATTATTAATATTAATATTATTATTATTTGGCTGCAATGGGATTCACATAATCTAAATAAGTGAAATTGTGTACTCAACACTTGATGTTGTTGCATTTATTTATTTATTTATGGGTAGTATAATCTCAATAGTAAATGAGGCATAGGAATTAGGAATAGAAATTTCATCTTAAAAGCAAAATAAAAACCTCCTGGGTCTGAAAAAGTAATAAATGATAATTTCATCATTTCAGTTATGTGATTTTTCTGCATTTTATAGCCATATTGCCTTTGTGCCTCCCAATTCACCTAAAATTACAAATACATGGCATAGTTTGTACTAAATTCTAAGTAGAATCCAATCCAGTTTCTTTTAAATGATCTCAATATTATTTCACTAAAAATGGCTAAAAGGCAAGAGGCTACTTTTATTGTAATGAAAGGTTTACATAGGAAAAGAATTTCAAAATCCATGTAGAAATCCCATCTTGCCATTCATTTACTGCTAATTCAGATTTATTTCTGCATATAAACTTGAGGTTATAGTCTGTGCCTAGACCTTAAATGCACCAGCGGAAGGATAAAAAAAATCCTTCAAAATACCAGTTTTTCCCCCACAAGTACAATTGTTCTTGTGCCTTCTGTGGCTTACAATTTTCATCTTTCAAACTTTATTTTTCAATTACTACAGCTGCAATAAACACTGACTTTTTTTTTTCCCCCGGCTGTTTGACATAATGTTGATAGCTATGCATATTTTGTGTCTTTTTAAAAATTAAAAAAATAAAAAAAACAAAGCAGGAGAATACGTTTTTGAAGAAGAGAATTTTTAGAACAGTTTGATAACGCAAATTATTTTTTCTCAATTGTTTGAGCAGCATTCGAGTTTTGAAAATTCTTGTAGAAGCCAATTTTTTGTAACTGTGGTGCAAATCTTGTGTTTTCTTAGCCTGATGAAAAGTAGTATAGAAGCAATATTTCATACGTGACATATGTGCATATACAGATACGTATGTGGTCACACACACAGGACAACATGTGTGGGCATATGTATGTATATTTACACAAAAACACACACACACACGAAAGAGGCGTATGAAGTGAAAAGCTTACCTTTTTCCTATCTAGATTAAGAACCTATTTTAGACATTTGTTATGTTTTGTGAAAAGAATGTTCTATTTGAAACTACAAAACATTTAATTCTTACTGTATCTCTGGTTGTTTAATGGGAACGTTTCACATTTAATGGTAAACACGTGGAAGATGTTAGAATGTAGTAATTATTTAAGGAAGTGTTCACCCATGTATTCCTGAGGTTTGCTTTGTGCCTCTGAGTATTATTTAATTAAAGTGTTTTAAGTTTGCAGAATCTTTGTTACTGTACCAGGTATGTGGGTGAACATTGAAAATCGAGGGGAACTTTTATAAAGCAATGTAAATATTCAACCTTACGGCTGTTCTTGCATAAAGACATAAGATTTTAATAACTACATTCTGAAAACATCTGTTGAATTTATAAGAAACACTACAGTAACTGTGTAGATAGTTGAAAGCATTCTTGAAAATCCAGCTCTCTACTTTTAAAAGTTAAGTCTCTTTCATCAGATGTCAAGGGAATGGGTAATACAGTTTCTGTAAAATTGCAGAATTTTTTTCTATGTATATGAAGTCAGTTAATAGAAAAATGTTTTTTTTCCACAGGTTAATATTAATTAAGAAATAAAGGTGAAGATTTTGTGGCTTTAAAGATAGGATTTTCACCAGCAGCATTGAAAGATTATACATATATATATATACAGAAAGATATATATATATATATATTAAAAATGGAAAGTGGTTTACAAAACCCCCAAAATGAGCACTGTACATGAGAAGTGAAAGCAAAAACTATATTTGCCATGTGTATTATATAGCAATCATTGGTGTTAATAGTGCAAATGTTTCCTTCTGGTACCAACTCTGTGTTTGAAAATTCCAATACGCATTGTTTTCAAAAAGCTCCCCTTAAGGAATGTAACTGGTTTATATGAGTAAGCAGTTACTGTATTGCACTTAAATGTTCTGTTGAAGGAAATGCAATTTTGTTTTCTGTAGAACTGTTGGTTGTAAACCATCTATAAACTGAAGCTAAAAATGGTCATATTTAGAGCTGGGATGAAAACTGGTATTTAACCTTTGTATCTTCTTAGGAATATCCTTTTTAGTGTATGAAAGGTGGTGGCACTATGACTTTATTCAGTCTTTTCATCTGAGCCACAGTCACCTCTCTCCCAAAGCAGCCACCTTCCAAATGCACAAATACTGGGATATGTAGAAACAAATCTAGAAGAAACAGTGAGCTTACATTTTTCTCTAAAATCCATACCTTCTGCATTAATTGTACCACTCGAGTGAGATAGCAGACAAACACAATAACCATCTCATTACCATATAACGTGTAAGAGTCAGAAACTGAAAAAGGAGGGGAAAAAAGCCTCTTTAGGTTGGTTTTAATGCTGCCCAGAAGAGTCAAAGGTTAAGGTTTAAACTGATATTGTCCCAGCCATTACTCATATGTATATAGTTACAAAAGTGACAAAACACTGCCTTTATATTATTTAGCAATATGTTGTAAATAGCATTATTAAGCTCTTTTTTTTGTAATAAAGACCCTTTAATTTGAAGATAGTACAATAACTGAACTGATAAAGTCAATTTTTGATTTTTTTTATTTTATTTTTTAGCTAGAGGCAATTTCAACTGTGGATTTTTTTGTTGTCGTCTATTGTTCTGAAGACTTTGCATAATTTATTGGTTTAATTTATCCTAATTTATTTGATGAAGGTGTACAATTTTGTATTACCAAGGATGTACTGTAATATTAATTGATGACAAGATAAAACAATAAGACTCCCCTGTCCGTTTGGAAAAAAAAGGTGCAGTAGACAATTGATTGAAAAAAAAGTTACAATTCTAGCTTGGCAGCTACTAAATTTAAGATAAACACAGGAAAAATGTTTGGGGGGGGTGGATTTTATTTTGTGTGTTTAAAGCTTTTGTATACTCTCCAGACTTTTACCTTTTTGCTTTGTACCACTTAAAGGATACAGTAGTTCAATTGCCTTGTGTGCCTTCCATCTTCTCTAAACTGAATGTATGTGCAGTATATATGCAAGCTTGTGCAAAATAAAATATAAATTACAAGCTCATTGCCATTGTTTACATTTATTTCCAAAAGTTTATGTTGCCCTACGTCAGGAGGTGAACTCCTGAACCTCTTGGCTGTGGCCAGGCTGTGCCTAACACTGTAGTCCTCTGAAGGTTTTCTTCTCCCCTTAGTTCAAATTATTTATTAATGAAACTACCGGCCCTCTTGCAAAATGGATATAATGATTTATGGCCTCGGTGTCCTACCTCCAGCACAGCGCCGGTTAAGATAATGAATGTTATTTTGCAATAGTCTATCTGCCAAGGAATAACTCCCTGGAAGAGACCTGTTATGTCTGAGGCATAGACAGCCCTTTAAATTAAATGGAGCCAATGTGAGCTATTTTGTTTATACTGTTTAATCATTTCCTGGGTATACCTGCCATGCTGGTGTCCTGCAACAGGGGGTTCCTCAGGCTGGGTGAATGCAGGGATAGTGCTTGCTGAGCTGTGGTGGTTCACGCTTCATTCACATTTGTTACTCTTACCAGCCTGGCCTCGTTAATGGTAGTGACCAGATATCATCCTCTGTTCTCATTGTTACAATCCATCACTCATGGATCTCTTCTGTTTCAAGCTGAGTATTCACCAGCATTATATAAAACTACTCTGTTCCTACACAATTCCTCAAAATGTATTTGTTCATGGTTTTTCTTTTGCTCTTTCCTGTGTCTTCTGTTTCATATGTATCTCAAAATTCTGGGGTTGAGTGGACCTTTGATTTACGTGATTGTTTGTGTTTCAGATATGAAAGTTCTCTTTTTGGCTTAGAATTGGTACAGATGGCAGTAAGACTGTAGCTTATTTAGATTGCAAAATCCTGCAAGACTCTTCTGATTTTTGAAGGAGAAGCATGTTAAAAATATATTTTGATCTGAGGTCATTTATTTTCAGTATCTTCCCTGATTCAGCCTCAGGACACCAGAGCTGAGCTGGAGCCTGAATCCAGCTTTAGCTTCATTTTAACAATCAAATAAATACTTCATATCTGCAACAGCATTTGAAACTCCATGTTATTTTTATACAACTGGAATTGCATTTGTTGGGCCACATCAGCACAAGGTGTAAGGAGGTCTGTGGGAGGTCATGAAGTTATAGCTACATAACTAATAATCATTTAAATGTGAGATCTTCTCTGGTTTTACTGCAAACACATTGCCTCTCCTAGTTACATCTATCCACATTACCAAACCAACATACTAAAATAATTTTTGTCTTAGTTATCAAGACTTAACTAGATGAGGGAGAGGGAGATTGTCCTCAGGTACCCAGTTAATGGACCAAAGGATCTGAGCTGTGTGGGTAATTGCCAGCTCACTCTGTGCCTCTATCAGTTTTTCTCTCAAATATACTGGTTCTGTGAAATGCAGGACACTATTTGCCATTTTACCCTGCAGTGGAAAGCACACAGATCTCTAAATAAGAAATCCTAGTTATTGGCATCTCAGACTACTGCAGGAGTTCAGAGCTAGACTGGAACTTGGCAAGTAGTCCCTGTCATTGCAGAGGGCCAAATCAACTTTCCCAGGCTTCAAGCACCCTGAAATGATCCAAGTTCTGCAGATCTGGCCATCTGTGCTTGGAAATCCTCAGTTCCCCTAATACCTGGAATTTTTACAATAAGAAAGATACTATGTTCTAGCTTAAAAATTATAAGGAAGACATGAATTATCCCTGAGCAAGGCAAATAACTGAACAATTTTATGTCACTGAGATCATCACTAGCAACTGGGGTCTTTTGCACATCATATTACTGAGCAGCTGAATGTGGAAGACTGCATTTTGTCATTTGAGAGCCTGAAGGGGTTAATTGCTCTCATTTTCTTGGTCTGTACTCTTATTTATGCCCAGTCTAGGTTGTGCCAACACAATTTCTATGGAGATGATCCCTTCTGATCCAGTCTTCCCTCTTTGTTAGGAGGGAAAGGGAGAGTGGCAGCATACGACTGACTGTGTTTGGGAAATAATGGCAAATACGTCCCTCACTCCTTGCAGTGGCTTCCAGTGCTCCCCCAAACTCATCTTAGTGACTTTTAAAATATGGCATTGTGTTTGTTTTAAGAACACAATATGCAAAATTAAATCTTTGCTAAATTCTATTGTTGAATGGGGATGGAGGGCTCCCAGGGTGAAGGCAGAGCTGCTAGATAAAAAGAGCTGGGGGGTAGCAGGGTTTTTTCCCTGCCTGGTCCAAGTGTTTGACCCTCTGGGCGCATTGCAGGCCCTGCCTGTTCTCCCAGCTTTTCAGTGGGCAGGGGCATTTGGAGAAGCTGCCTATTAAAGCTTGATAGATTGGTGGGTGCAGAAAATCCATCAATTGCTACAATGGTCATTTTTGTGTACTGTTTATTAGGACCACAACCATACCTGTACCTCAAAGAAATGAAAGAGGTATCTTTTATTTAAATATTGAAATATTTTAGACACACAAATGAATGCTTGTTGGCTTAGGTTAGCCTGACTCTTTCCAGAGCTGCAGAGCAGAGTGAGACACTGACTCTCCTTCAGAGAAAGGACCCCCCCACCTCACTCTGCCCAGAGTCTGGGAGGCTGTGATTGCATTTTTGTGAATAAATCCTGGGCGAGTGAATAGTGGTACTTTCCCATTTATTTGGGAATCAGTGTGAAAAAACAAACAAACAAACAAACAAGCTATTTGCTTCACAACAAAACACATGAAAATGAACTGCTGTTTCTACCCAAATGCAGTTAATTGCATGCACGGTTTAATTTTATTCTTTAAAATTAGGCTTAAGTTTGAGTCTCTAGCTAGGCAAAGGAAAATAAAAACCGAGAAAGATGGCACAGATAGCTAAAGAAATACTACTGGCTCCAATGTAAATATGTTTGTGGTTTGCAAGAGACCTGCCAGTCAAGCAGCTGTGGGAGGTAACAGGGGAGAACGCATGAGAGGAAAAAGTCTTGTGGCAACAGTGGCCAGTTTCATTATGGCCACTGCCAGACTGTGAAACAACTCTGGGGGCTTGAAATCCTATTGCCTATTAAAACTGGGCATGACAGCTCTTTTTTATGCTTCACCAACCAGAGATGGAACAGTGTCCTAGGGGAAATAAGGAAAAATATTTATTACAAGTGTTTAACACCTTTTAGTACAAAACAACCCTAATATGCAGCACTCAAGGATAATTCATGCCAGCACATGTAAAACCAAGGGAAATCGTTTATCAGCTCAATAATTTGGTCAGAGCTTTTAAAGGAAGAGATGATCCTCCAGTCAAAACCATAAGGCCAGATTTCTCTGAAGTGGAGGCACTTTAGATTTTTTTTTTTTATTTTTACAATTTCTCAGTAATCCACACAAGGCTCTGACAACACACCCACCCCAGGGACTGCATGCCTGCCTGACTCGGGCTGAAGTCTGGCCATTCAGACTGAGGGTTTACTTGCCCCTCATGCATGGCAGTAGTTGCTGGCATATTTAAGAAAGCCACAGGACAGTCAGGGTTGGATCTTGAACAACACACGAGGCAGAGGTTTAAACTGCTTCAAAGGCTTATCTGAAAACCAGAGCTTGTACACTGCAAACAGTCGGGAAGCATAAGGACACTTGGGTCAAGGGGTGTATTTTGAATCTTTCCTGATAAAGGAATATGTGTTTTTGGAAGTGGTATAATATAAAATGAGCTTCACTGCTTTCTTGCACAAACATATGCATTGTGACTTCCCAGCTTTGGGAGAAACCTAGAACTCAGGTGGGGGGAGCTCCACCACTCGCTGAGCACCACAGGGAAAAATTTCCAGCACTTTCAGAAAGCTGTGCCCAAATCTATTCCTACTCCATGTCCCCATTTTATAGGAGTGAAATGGAGATGCAGGATGGTGGCACCATGTCCCCAGGACCCCCCATCTGCCCACTGCAGAGGTGGGAACAGCTCCTGCTCTCCAGCCCGGGCGGGCGCTGCCAGCCCCACACGTTACTCATTAACGCCCGGTTACTGGTTAACAGCCTGCACACGGGGGTCCTGCACAGCCCTCCCAAAGACCCCAGGTTACATTGCACAATCCACAAGCTGCTGCCCTGCCAGTTTTATCTCCTAGCTGAAATCTTGCTTCCTGGCATCCTTTTGCATCTTTGTGAGTGGCCAATATGTTAAAATACTGTTTACCCGGCCATTTGCTTTCCCAGAACATGGGGGAAGCCACGGAGGAATTGGAGAAGCCCATCCATGGCAAGGATGTCCCCCTGCCCATGAGTCAGGTTCTCCCTCCCATCAGGGAGAGCCTGCTGCTTAAATGGTGTTTCTGCCCTTCCAGAAATTTCCAGAATGTTCAGCAGCTTTTAACTGGGGCCACGGCTGGTTGCTGGTGGCGGCACAGGGTGGCTGACCCAGCCAGCGATGGCAGGGAAAGAAAAGTTCAAGGTGTGCTGTGGTGAGGCAAGGGGAAAACCCAGCTCTGCCAGAGAATGACCCTGTGCAAAGGCCAGGCAGATGGGTGCTGCCTGAGGCCACAGATGCTGCTCCCTGCCCAGGGCAAAGGGCCCAAAGCTGGTGGCCAAAAGGCACCCAGGGAGTGCTGGAGGACAGCAGTGGCAGGAAGGGTCCAGACCTCCCACCACAGTGGTGGGGTGAAGCTGGTGCCCAGTGGTAGGCACCCCTGCCCTTCACACAGCTCCCTCCCTGTATTTCCAGATTTCAGTACCCTTCTCACATCTCTTTGGAGGGGGCAAGTGAACAGGGGTGGCGGTGGCTTTGACAAGGTGACAGTAGCCCCAGCAAGCAGGCATGTGTGTTGCCCCCAGCAAAAGACAATAGCCCAGTGATTCTGGATATAGTGTTACATCACTTCCAAAATTCAGGATTTGTCCAAAACATGGTACTCTTTTTACATAAATAATATCAGTACTATATTATTGTAATAATATAGTAATTATAATATTGTAATAATAACTATTATTGTTATTATTAACCTTAAGGAACTTTGTTATTCCATAAATATAAATAAAGTGTAGTTATCCTTAATCTGATTTCAAATGACCTGAAAAGAGGATCAAAAAAAGTGCAAGAGAGCTGTACAACCAGGGAGAAAATAGTGAGTGGGGGAAGGGGGGTGAGGGTGTTGACTGTAAAAGAAAGAAAATTATCCCAATTCTAGCACTGCTGGAAAAACGTGAAAGTTATTGCCGCACAAAGAACCTCTTGAACTGCTCTGCCTTCCAAAATTTCTACTGCACTCTCTGCAGTTACTTGTGTATGGCAGAAGCAGCATCTTTGTATTATATGAACAGTCTGCTTCATAATCAAATACCATCTGTCGCTACATCTGAACTTGTTTTCAACATCTGTGCGTTCTGGTCTTAACAAAGCTTTAAAAACTAATTCAAAAACTTTCACAGATCACTGACTAAATATGTACATTTACCATCTTTCATATTGGTTTAAAATATTTCTTCTATAGCTGCATCCCCTTGGCTGGGAATAGTTAAGATGTATACACTGAGTTGCTTTATTAAGCTTATTTTCTAATGGCCTTGGGTAGCCAAGTGCAAAAGAGGGACACTTGCTCAGGCACCGAGAGGACCCATCATATTCTTTCTTGGTGCCAATACAGTCCCTTTCTGCCAATGAGAAACCTGAAAGTTGATCAGCTACCATACCCCAATTACTCAAAATGACACTACAGATAAAACTGCAACCAAGGGGAGAATCAACTGTATGGCTTATATGCTGCTAAAGTGTGTCTGAACAAATGGTGAAGTAAAATCATGAGAGCCCTCAGGAGGATAAGTACGTTGTTACTTTGCACATGCTTCAGAAATGTGAAGTACATCTTTACAGAACTTTTGGCCAACCCCCTGGCAGATGTTGACCAGTTTTGCTTATGTATACATCAGTTGCAGAACACTAAAACAGAGATTGGAAATTTTAATTTAGTCAAGGCAGTTGGGCTAAAATGATGGCTTTTGTTGAAACCATTAAATAGAGCTGCCTAATGAAGTACAGTACAGCACTGGCAAACCGAGCCCTGATGAGATGCAGCAGCTTCCAAACTGCAGCCCTGCAAAAGGGAAGAAGGAAGCTTGCAAGTCTTTAACTAAAGTGGAATGGCGACAGCCCTTGTAAAGCTGCGTTTGATTTTGTGTTTGAGGGCAGATGCACTTGTACATTATCACCCTGACATTTTAACCATTAGTTGGAAATGTGCCGTTGCAGTTCCTGCCATATATTTCTCAATCCTATTTGTTAGAAAGTGAGCTAATAGACAGTGTGATGAAGTGATCATAAATTCACTTTCAAAGGGCATTTGGGTTCAGAGCCTAAAGATTGAATATGGCAAATTCTTAGGCATGGGGAAGAAGGTGGGGGCCAGGAGGGTCATTCTCACTGATGGGTTCAGTGATTGATTCCACTACAGAACTATATTTGCCCTTTACTTGGCTGTTTAACACAGAATAGCTATAATAGGTTCCCAATCCATTATTCCTCTTCTTCCTAGGGTCACTATGAAGTGAAAGAAAATATAACCTTGGCTGTAATAAAATAAACTTTAGCATTATCAGGTGTTTGGAAATTGGAAGGTGTCTGATTGCTTTATATAGGATAGACACACACACACACACACACAAACACACACACACACACACAAAAAGGGTTATAATATAATCCTCCGTGCTGCCTCTGACAAATGGTTATTACCATTCAGTATTGGTTTTTTGCTCATGCAATAATATGGTGCCATGCAAGTCCACACAGCCTTGAAATTCTTATTATACACAGCCTTCCAAAAATCACATGCAGAATGCTGCTCTTTTAATGGTGATTAACAGCATTTTTTTAAAGATAGGTGGCTTAGAACAAAATTTGCTTTAAGAGAGAAAAAAATTATCTGAAAGGCAAGACGAAAATGAGTGTTTTAGCACAAGGCAGCCCCAAAATATTTTCAATAATTAGAAGACACTTATGTTCCATTTCACTGTTTTATGTGTTATATAGTATAGAGCAAGTGCCACTGTAGTTAAGTGTTTGTCAGCATTTCCCTTGTAAATCCTGGTTTTCCAGAGGGTTGCTATAACTTGCCAATTTCAAATCGCACTGGGCTAACACTCACTATCCACATTGTCAGCCCAGATGCAAATTTCTGTTGTTGTTATTACCAAAAATGAAATCAAGTGAAGCTGCTGGTTTTTAGTTCATGGCAAAAGATGATGGTTGGGAAGTGGGGGATGGTGGTGGCTTGTGTGCTTTTTTTTCCCCCTGTTGCTCCTAGTTGGGATTTTGTTGCTGCAATGGTCTGATTCAAATGGGTTTGATTTGAAAGGGATGTGAAAGTATAAAAAAAAAAAATGAGTGACACATAGAAGACTCAGGCAGAGAAGAGGGCAGTGTTCTTATCTGGTACAACTTACTCCCAGCCAGGCAGTTGGTATCCAGGGGTACTCCTGCTGACCCCATTCCAGGCTTGGGTTCTCCATCATAAAGGCTTTAACATGCTAATAAATGTCCAATAAGCAGCTGAATCCTGCAAGAAAACACAAAATTAGTTGACTCAGCTGGAGCAACTCCTATGGAACACAGGATCAAACCCATGTCTCCTCCTCCCAGACTTTGGGGCCAACTTTTGGGATCCTTACAGGACCTTGTAAACCATGAAGAAGGGGCCAATAATTCTTCAACATCCCCAAAACCTACACGATCCCACAATGGGCACAGGAGATCACGGGCCTTCAGGGCTGCAGTCCCAAATGTTCTCTGCTTGTCAATGAAGCAGAGGGGTGCCTCCTCCACTTTTAAGTAATTAAAATTAATTTTCCAAATTTAAAAAAGAATTCTGAAGCATTGCTGTCCTCTTATTGATTGAGTCTTTTACTATTTAATTCCTGATTAGTTTTTTTATACTGAGAAGTCGGTACTGAAATGTTCTTGCCTGCTTTCCTCTGTGAGTGTAGCTCTCCACCTGTGTGGGGCATAAACACGTGAATCCAGACTAAAATCAGATTTACACGAGTGCAGGAGTATATTATAAGTGGAGAAACAGGCCTAAGGTCAAAGGTTTTCATTGAGGAGGAGTGCACTTGTAGATGTTAGCAAATCTTGTTTTCTGCAAGTAAAGAAATGGAAACTCCCTGGGTGAGCAGTTGTTACCAGCTCTAGGGAGGCTAAAAACTGGTAATATCACACTCCAGCTGCCTGGAGAAAGACAGTTTAGAGAATATGTTCATATCACTTGGAAGATACCCACAAATCCTGTAGTACTTTTAAATCAGCCGACGTGACTTGCAGAGCTGGCAGCTGAGGAGTTTATCTTGCTGGGCGGGTTGGGGTGTGGCTGGTGATATTTTTGGTGCTCTGGGCTGAGAGACCAAGGTCAGCAAAAGAGACTATGACATTAGTAGTGTTACATCAGCTTACATCAGGTGAGGTTTCAGTCTGTGCAGAGTAGCAGCAGACCATAAGCCATTGCTCAGGTACCTCCTCCAAGATCGGCACTTATCAGAGCTACCCCATACACCACTTCAGCATAGAAAACAAGGGCTGTATTAGTCACAAACTGTTTTCCCCACCTGGAAAAATTCTTAGGTAGATTCCACTTGAAAACAAAGGGCAATTCCCTGCCTATTTAGTGTTAAGTCAGAATGCCAGTTTTATTCTATATCCAAGCCCTAAATTTCCATATATTGGTGCATTCCACCACAAAATTCAAGCTTCAAGATCAGAGGAACCCAGCTAAATGTCAAGATATTTCCACACAAAAGAAACACTGGATTTGTCCTCTACGTAAGGCACACAGCAGATAAAACCAATAATACCTTATCTCCTCCCATGACTTCCTGGCCAGGAGCAGCAGCAATATATATTAAGATATCAATTGACTGTTTATAGGATTAAGTAAGGAATAGCTGAAATCAGTCCTTGCTTTTATTTGAGTTTAATTCATCCAGTCAGAGATCTGTGTGGTAACCACCTATAATAAAGCAATAATAGCAATAATAATAGAGCTTTGCACTTTTACAGCATCTTCCACTGAAAGTTATCTGTGTGCTTCATAAACATTACTCTTGCATCCATTCCTTCAATTCTTCCACTTTCTCCTCATCTTTATCTGTAGAATCTGCAGTAATATGATAGCATGGATGGCCTTACAAATAAACTAAGGTGAGCTGTTACTTCAGTGAAATATAGAAAGAGCAAGGTAAAGTTATGTGAAAAATATGAAGGAAATTCAGTAGGCTATAGATGGCATATATTCATTTTGCTAACATATTATGTGCTCAGTTAAGGATAAAAGAAAATCCATACATTTTGCTAGGTTCACTGATATTCTCGCATTAAAGGAACATAAATCAACATGCACCACTCAGCATGTCGGGTTTCTGAGACATAAAATGAAGAGGAAGAAAAATACCAGTGAAGAAAGTTTGGAAAGACACGGGTTTTGTTTCTTTAGAACAGATAATATTTTCTAAAATCTTAGTCTTATGAACATATATTTCACACCTGAGTAAGTCACAGCATTGAAAGGTGGCAGGAGAGGTAGGCATGGGGTTGCAATTTGAAACTCCCCAGAACAGCAGGGCTCCCTTCATCTAGGGTTATAGGGCAACTAGCTCACTAAGCACAGTTATGAGACAAATAAGAAATACTAACAAATACTGACACAGGAATTGTATTCGCTGTCTTGAACTGACTTCAGAACAAGGAAAGAAGATGCTATTTTCTCCAGGAAATTCATCCCTGGAATCTTAGCTTGTCTCTGGTGGAAAACTTCCTGGAGTGAAATTCTCTCCAAGTGGATAGCAGCACAAAGCGCACATAGCACTAAACTTGTGGTAATGGCTTCTTCTATTTCAGTGCTTTAATGTAAGGTGAAAGGTAAACAAAATTTAAAAGACAAGGACAACACTTGAGAATGCATAAAATTATGCAAGCAGGCAGATTTGGGAGAAAAATGCACAGTAAAGAGGAGTTTTGTAAATGGAAAGGGCTTCTAAGCAGGAAAATCCCAATGTTCCACCAGTATCTTTCTCCTCTTGCACTGCCTTAGGTTTGAAGATTCTCTCCACAAAGAAGCTGGTCCCTCTATGACTAAGTGGCCATTTCCATTGCTGGGCAAATCCAGGTTGTAAATGAGCATGGTGAAATACTGGGAGAGGCATGGATAGCAGAGGGAAAGGGAACAGGCAGTGGACTCCAGTGGAGGACCAGGACAAATAAGAGAACTGTGGTCTGTGCCTCAACTTCTCTATCCATAAAGTACCAGCAGTAGGAAGTATCTTCCTGTGCTACGTGTATTGAGAGGGGCTCTGTGTATAAATATCAAAACTACTTCCAGCTATTACCCCCTCAGTAATTTCATTCTGCCCTCCCCCTTTTCTCAGTATGACAGTGACTGCAGCACTAGCCCAGTAATTGGATATTTTCATGCCTCAAATTCACTGGTATTTAATTTTTATATCATTCTCAGAACCTATCACATATTTGTTTTGATTTATTCAATATTGATCCTTTCTCTGACTTTCGAGCAGCTATCACCTTCCCCGCCCGTTCCCAGGGAATCTGCCAAGCCAGCAGTTTGTGATTTTGTCATAATACATGTGTTTCATTTGCCGAGTGGCTGTCACAAGCATCTCACAAATGTTACATCCCCTCTTTTTATTCACACGTTCTGTATATGCAATGTTCCCAGAGATGGGCTTTTCTTGTGTGGAGAAGCAAGGCTTTTTGTATCAGTTTGCAGGATACAAATCTAAACCTGTTTTAGCAGAGAAAGAGGAGCTTTATTTTTGCTGGATTTGAATAAATGCTCTTATCTGGCTTTCCACAATACACTATGCACACGAGAGCAGAAAAAAGACAGCTGACTGAGGCAAACCCAGGGCCACATTTTCTGAAGTGTCGAGGTGGCTTCAGCAGGTTTCACTTTGTTAGCAGTCACTTGCATTTTGCTTGCTCATGGTACACAAGTGTGTCCTCATTTCAGAAAATCAGTGTAAAATATTCTAAACCGCTTTCCCCAAATCTGTTCTTTGTTAGTTCTCTGTCTCACTGCTGAGAGTCTTCTACAGCATGGCCATGAAAAGAAGGCCAAATATCACTGGTCTAAACGTTTTACTTTTAGTAGTTACCCTCTTCCCAGGAAACATAAAGCAAAGCCCATACCAAGCTACGTTAAGAGCACAACCAGCAGACCAAGGGAAGTTTTCATCCCCTTCTATTTAGGCCCATCTGGAGTATCACCTCTCTCAACTCTGGAAGTCAAAGAGGATATTGAGAAACTGGAAAGGTCCCAGCAGAAGGAGACCAGGATCATCAGCACATGAATGTTGAAGAAAGATTGAAGCAACTGGTCTCATTTAAGAAGGTGAAGAGGAGGCTGGGAAGGGAGGTCTCTAGTCAATATTTGAAGGGTAGTCACAAAGTCAGCGTTGGAAGGGTAGTCACAAGGACAACTGAGCTGCTTTTCTTGGGAGTGACAGACAGTAAAACAAGGAGCAATAACTGATGCCTAAAGATTTTTTGGTTTTTTATATGTATTTTTATTTATTTGTAGTTTTGTAGATTTTTAACATATAGATGTATAGTTTCTTGCATTTACTTACACTTTAGAATAGTAGATTACCCTTTCTAACACATTATGTCACATTCTTGAAATTCTATTTAGTCTTATTTTCAAGAAAAGTATTTCTAACAAGGACATCTTGTTTTACACCAGCACTTGGGAGACATAACAAAATATAGGGCGAAGAACCCTTTGGAGTCTCTCCAATAGGGCAGGTCCCAGGGTGGGTTCCCAGGACAACTGATCTCCTATTAGATCTACTTGCTAGATATACTAATTAATTAAACTTATAAAATGGTGATAATCCGATGCCATGAGTGTGCATAGCTATATTTTGTGTACCTGAAAGATTCATTAAAGAACTGCTCCTTATGTCAACTGCTTTAATGTTTACAAAGTTTTTCTTTCAATTCCAAGCAACATAACCACAAGCTGTGGCCCAGAAGATTCAGAATAGACAATAAGGAACACTTATACCCTTGAGGAGTAAATTCCTAGTGCAGGAGCAAGCTACTCAAGAGCTGGTATCCTCAGTCCATGCAGGCTTTCAAGACTCATCAAGAAAAAAACCCCAAAAAACAGATGTGACATTATCTGGCCAGTTACTAATAGCTGTGCACTGAGCCGGAGGCTGAACAAGATGACCTCCAAGAGGTCCCTTACATTTCATACTTCTATGGTCAAAAAGTGTTATGAAAGTTCAAAGGAACTTTTCAAGGAGCCCTCTGAGAGCATACACGTATACACACTAAAAGAGGGAGAAATCAAACAGGGCTTCCCATACAAACAATTTCTCAAGATATTCTGCCATCAAAGTTAAGCTCCTGTGATCTCTACAGGCATTTGAGACATGAAGAAGGGTAGAATATAGAAGTCTGAGAAAAATAGTCCCTGTGTTGTTTACACTCAAGTTTTTAGTCTTATCCCTATAAAATTCTTGCACCACTTGGGAAACCCCCAGCTTTCTCAGAAGCAACTGCCAACTTCCTCCTAGTTCTTCCCTAAACCATTTCTTTTCTTTAAACTGTTTTCCCCTCTTGTGAGCTTGCATTCTTCCTAATTCCACATCCTGACATTATTTGGGTTTTGTCTCTATTCTCTCAGGAACATGCCATCTTGTGTAAACCCGAGATCTGGCTCCTTATCTCCAGTAATTTCCACTCTCAGCAGCCTCAGAAATAACTGGTTAATTAGAGGCATATGCTTGGGAGCTGTGTCCATTTCCACAGTTTGTGCTGTGTCACTCAGGGGAAGCAATGGTGGAAAAATCTATCCTTTTCTATGGAGAAATACCTTTTGTTTGTCGTACTACCCCAGGCAGCTTACAAAGTAAAAGATGGTTTTGCACAGGGAAATTCAGAGATGGGGCAGACTTTTGCATGGATTCTTTTCAGTAAGCATTTCGCTGCATTACCATTTCTGCTATCGCGTCCAGTGTCACCAGGGAACGGTTCAGCATAAACACCTCCTGAGGAACTGTTCCAGAGCCTAATGCCAACCTGAGACAGCTGCTGATGCTGAACAACATCATCAAGGGCCCACTGTCCCTTCCTGCCACTCCTCCTCCTTCACTACCAGTGAAAGAACTATGAAAAGACCAAGAGCTGGTGTACAGCCAACAAGAACTAAAGATCTTGCAGCTGGTTGTACCACCTGTGCCTTGTGAAATTCCAGCCAAAACAACGTCCCCTCCCTCCCCTCAGATAACCCCTTTATTAGAGAGAAGGGCATCCCATTTGATAACTTTATAAGCAGGAGGGGCACGTGCACAGCAGCAGGTATGGAAGGCAGTCGCTCCTGCTGTTGCCGGTGGCTGTGGGCGGCCGCTTGCCTGTCTTTTGTGGGTGTGCCGGGCCTCTCGGGGTGAGCTGCCGCGTACGCTCAAATCCACACGCAGTGTGCAAGCCACATTGTGCCAGATATATATAGCTGCTCAATGCCACCCTGCTGAGCCAGTGCCAGGACAGATCACATGGTGCCGGCTTTATTTGGGCTGGTTTGAGGGAGATGTACAGAATCCATGAGTGAAAGCGCTGACACATGCGACTCTGACACAAAAGGAAGAATCCTTCACTTAGAGCCATAGAGCAAATCCAGTGTTCTGGATTCCCCCATTAATATCAAAGGGCACTATGCATGTGTAGTCAGAGCACATTGTCCCAGGGCACGTTCTGCCACACAGCTCTGAGGGGAAAATTTTGCTTGAAGAATGCTAGAAATGGGTCTATAGCCCTTAGTTGATAACATTTTTCAAGCATCAAAGTATTAGACCTATTTGGTTTTATCCTTCACTAGTGACTAATGTTTATTTTAAAATAATTAAACATTATTATTAAATTTAAAATTCAAATTTCTGGACTAGAAATGGCAGAGGAACAGTTAAGATGGAAATTATGCATCTTCAGTCCATCTCAGTCACAATTCTATTTCAATTTGTGTGTTTTCACATGTGGCATGAGCTTACACTCTCATCCTGCTTGTGTCCATGTCCTTGTTTAGATTCAATATTGGTGGACACCAGAGAGAAAAAGATCCTAAGCAAAAGACCCATAAGCATGTCTGGATACAACCAGAGGATTAGTTGCTGTGATCAGTGCACACTCTGCACTAATGAGAGAGGTGAGACCGTACTTCTCGTGAGTGGTTGGTTGGTCTAAAGGGAAGGCTCCTGATGCCAGCAGTAGCCCTGCCTTCAAACACATAACTGACCAGCTTTGACTCTACTCAGTGAAGGGCAGCAGCATTCATATATAGTGGCTCATTAGAAAATATCAGCATTTCAGCTTTTTTATCCAATTAAAAACATCTGGCACTAGGGTGATCCAGCTGGCAGCCCATGGCTCCATACCTAAGTTGTGGAATGGCTGCACCCGTGGTTGCCTCAGCAGAGACCAAGAGCAGCTGCTAGAGCAGTGCTGAATGTTGAACACCTCTGCTGCGTCCCTGCATCCCTGCCCAGCTGAGGGTTTCTAGACATCCCCTGGAGGCAGGACTGCTGCCCTGGACACAGCTGGAGGCTCAAAGGGTGGGCATCTCTTCCTCCTGACCTACAGCAGGGAAATGTGGAGCACCAGCTCCTCTACCCAGAAGTTTGGGATTTGTCCTGTATGGAGTAGCTGGAAATCTATTGTCTATTTGACGCCAATCTCCTATTGACGGTCACCCAACATTGTACCGGGAACATTTTAAAACAATCTTTCAAGACAGAAACTGCTTGGCAGGAGGATTTCATTTTGCACACTTAATTCCCTCTAGGAATTTCTGCCACAGAACTTGTACTCTTCCCTATTGACTCCTCAGGGTGGTACTGAGAGGAAATACACCTTGACCTTCATCAAAATAAGAAGTATCATTAATACAAGTCCTATTCTTTCTCAGCTTTCCTCACAGACTTAAGCGAGGCACAGGAATCATCAAATTAAATGGCTGGGTCAGCTTAATGTAATAAATCTATTAGTTCATATCATCATATATTTGATTTATACTACCCCAGACAATTACTAGCATGTCATTTCTTTGTTTAGGGATTTTTAATTTGAAAGTGTTCTAATCCTTAGTGTCAGCTGTTCCTGGTGGGTGATGACATATCTACTGTGAGTGAAACATTCTGATGACATATAGAGTGTAGGAATCAAATGTCATAAGCATAAATATTTAAGCAATAAGACATGACAGGTAGAGTATTTCTTGGCGATTATCACACACCTCGGGTGGTGTTATGACGAGGCATTTGTCCAAAGGCCAACTGACTTTAACACACTAAAAGTAGCATGATTGCCTGGAAATGTGCTACTTGAAGTGTCTTATTGACATTTTTCCCTTCTCGTGATGATTTCTTCATTTTCCAGTGGGAGCTCCAAGGAATTACCATTTCCTTCCTTCAAGACAGGGAAAGATTACACCTTCAAAAGATCTGAGCACCCGAAGCTACATGGAAAGGAAGCCTGAGAGAAGATGGACCTAAACCTTAATAGATGACATTCACTGCCCACAAAAGGGCAGTGAATTCACAATCTGAGTGTGGCTTTGAAACAGCAGGTCTGTCATTTCCAACCATAAGTGGTTTCTGAACCAAGAAGACACATTCAGCATGGCAGTGAGAAGCTGAGTAATTTCTTACAGCAGCATGCAAGTTACAGACAGCTTTTGAGGAGAAAACACTACATCATCTTCACTTAGAAGATGCTTTCTATAGTTCCTTGCTCTGGTTTAATAGCATTACCTTTTCTATGAGTGACATAAGGCTATGCTGTGAAAAACAGAGGGGTTAGTCTTGACTGAAAGCATATCAAATACATATTTAGTCCTCAAAGTTATAGTTTCAGTTCAATCATTCAATGCTGCTGAAAGCCACACTGAGATAAACCAGCCCAGCGTCACTACAAGCAACTAGACCATTCACACCTCTGGAGCTCAGGTCTCGGGACTTGTTTCATTTCTGTCTGAAGTGGATCATGTTAAATAGAACACTATACACAAAAATAAATGTTGTGAACCTTCAATGCCTCTAGTAATTTTTACCTATATGCTTGCTGTGAAAGACAGGAAACATATGGAGGAATTTGCCGATTTGGCCAGGTCTGCACCATCCATGGTGATTTCTGCTGTGATCACAATACCTTGCCTTTTTGCATAAATACTTGGCTAGTCTTAACACAAATAGGTGGAAGAATATATATACACATCTAGTACACCTCACTGAGGAAAACAATGGGCCACATTCATAGTATGAAATTAAGAGTTGCAATGCAAATTTTAGGCATAACTGACTCCCTCAGCAACTCAGTTCTTTGGCAACGTGCAAGCAGAGCCTGGTTTAAATTTCACAGATATCTAAATCATGCTTAACTTTTGCTTTTGGATTGGAAGGAAAATGCCACATCTTTTTCTTTTACCTCCACCAACCACAGAGCTCATTGAAATAATAAAGAGTAATGGCAGTAGCCATGACAGTATTTTCTTGCTCCAGATGAGACACTGATGTTTCTATGGATGATTTTCTGCCTAGTGCTAAGGTGAACCTCTTTTTTTTGTGAAGAACCATTGTCTCTGACCTGGCTGCAAATCTCCCACTCTTCCTTCCTCAGCTGTAGCTCCACAGCAGCTTCAGCACCAAGGTTCGGGTTTGTTCCTCAGCCTACAAAACCCAGCAGCAGCACTCAGCCTTAGTAGCATTTAACATTCAAATCACAGGAAGGCCGACAGGACCACCTCATGTAATAAAGTAACATAAAAATTCAGAGATGGAAAAGACACCAGCGAAGTTTTCTTTGTGATCATTGTTTAACACTGTAAGTAATGAAATATTAATGAAAGTATGCTACTTTCATTTTGTGAGCAATTTAATTCAATTAAAAATAAATGGATCTCCTTGGCTCAGTAGATATACTGATATTCAGCACTGCCCTTAACTTAGATTCAACAGCATTTAAACCCAGCACAGCACAAAGTACAGCGACTGAAACATAGCCCCCAGCTAACATCGTTAACTCTTGAAGTCCCAGCGGCAGGATTCTGTCACCCTGCTGAACCAACACGGCCTCTCCCAGGGAGTATTGGCTGCGCAGCTTAACTTGCAGGAGCAGTCATTTATACCCAGTGTGTTAGCAACGATATCTTGCACTGGGGCACTGTTTTCTTGAAAGGAAGTAATTTCAGAAAGACTTAGCAGGCCTACATGGGCCTGAATCTGCTAGCATGCCGTGATCTGGTTAAGTAATATATCTGGGAACTTCATGTCACATAATGTAGAGCTATTCTTTTATTGCGCTGAAAGAGCTGTTTTAGATTCCCTCTGAGCCCATAGGCCATGTCTTTCTGATAATAAGAGTGTTATCAATGCTTTAATATTGAACTCAAATCTCTGCGTGAGAGAGCATCTAAGAGCTATTACTCAGTGCTGAAAGCAAAACCCAACTGTTCTGAATGGGGAGGAAAATGCCAATCTGTTGACAAAAAGTTAAACAGAGGTGAAATCGAAACTCTGGCCAACATTTTACAGCCTTAGCGCATTGTTAACTTTTCAACTTATCTGTCAGGAATAGGAAACTAATGTTTAAAAACAATGTATTGCTTTTACGAGCAAGGTCAGCATTTGTTAGATTTCAGGGTTATGCTGAGCACAGTCAGCCAGGGATACACAGAAAGAATTGCTTCAGCACCCATGGCCCGAGGTTTTCCAAACGTTAAAATGTACAAACCGATTTAATTCCCGTTTTTTGCACGCAACCAACAGGAGCTCTGCCGTGACATTTTTGTTCAGTCTCTACCTACCTACGTGTGCTAGTACAGGCTGGAGGTTAACATCTCTCAGAAGGGGCTGTGGAACAAACCCTAGGTCAGAGAAATGGCTGCTGCATTTTGCTTTTGGGGGAGCTCGGGTTCAGGGTCACTCTGCTCCCTTCCAGGGGCGAGGTCCAGATTTGTGCGTCTGCCCCTTGGACAATGCCAGGCTTTGTTTGAGCGGCAAAGCATCCTTGCTCAGCCATGCAGTTCCCAAGGAGCTCTGTAGGTAAGATAATACAGGGGAAGTGGAACAGAGAGTCATTCTCTGTGAGAGAGAGAGAGAGAGAGACAGAGATCTTGTTCAGAAAACATGGCTCAAGGGTGTTTTCCCTATATGCTTTTATATTAAATAATCCCACCCCATACACTCAGAAAGGATTTGATCCATGAAGCAACTGTACGGACTAGCAGATCATGGTGTCATTAGACACAATCTGTGCACAACTTCCACTGCACAGTAAACTGGCCAACGAGAGAGAAAAAAATTAGTTTAATGCAAAACAAAGAGCTTCTAAAACATGTGCAGTGTGTGCTGCCACATTCATGGATTTGCTTTCCTGACTGATACACACCCTCTCTTTCCTTTGCGGTAAACAGGTGGGCAAGACATACCCTTTTTTGCAAGCAGTAAAAAACACCATGAATGCCAATTTAGGTGAATTTGTGTGGAAATCCCAGTAATACCCCAGAGGGGTATTTTTAAACATTCACATTGAAATGAAATTTATTTCTCACAGAATTAAGAATTTGTGGATTATATGCAAATAGGCAAAAATTGCTTCTGTGGAAAAAAAAACACAACACAGTATGATTTAGTTGATCAATCCCATAAAAGAGCTGAGAAATTGCAAATACTCAAAAATGACCAGCTTTTGAACAAGTGGTAGACCAGGTTTGCTTACAAAATGCAATACTTAAATACAAGTGTAAAAGCCACACAAAAACAAAAAGGAACAACAGGTCTCATAAACAATCTGGGATGAATTATTTGACTGGTTCTAGTTAAAGTATATTTTGTACCTTCTGCCCCATGTGCTTGGAGACTCCCCAGCTTGTTTTAATCTCTCTTAGCAAACGAGAGCCTTCAAGGTTCATTGGGGCTATTTACACTGTTCTGAACTGGAAAAAAAATACATCTAAAAAAATGAATAAATAATGAATAAACTTATGTGGGGTATGAATGGGAAGTTATATTTAAAATCGATTTCCAAGTCTGCTACCAACATGGACTTCCCTGGGTCTGCTTCAAAAAAATAGCCATGGGGAGAAAAAGAAAGAAATGGTGAAAATAAAAAAAAAAAAGAAAAAAAAAGGGAAAGAGTATAAGAGTTAAGGCTAGTTCATGATAAATCAGAGATACAAGAGTCTGTATAAAAAACCATAAATACAACTCAGAGAAGAAGGGACTCTCAAGACCTGTGATTTAGTCTTGACTCTCTACGGGCAGCCATTTTTCTGATCTTCTCATTATTTGTAAAATAAATGTAATGGCTCCTTCTTTTTCCCCCAGGTTATTGGTTCTATTTCTCTAGGTATGGGATATCTCTTCCTGTGGATGCACACTTCTGTGGTTATTAAGGGAGAGAGACAGGGACTCTTGTTCCACGGGACTAGAGGAGCATTTACAATCATATTGATCTCCCAGACATGCAGGTGCAACTACTCATGGCCAGCCAGTTCCTGCCATCCATATACACATGTTCCTTTGAATGGCAGATTGTACCTACCCACCCACCCCAAAATAACATCTATCTGATTAGCATAGCACCTGGGCTATCCACATTTTCCAGTGCTGAGCCACTTCTTGGAAAGCAGGGCCTTGCTTCTAGAAAGGGGAGGGGGAAAAAAAGGATATTGCAATAGAGGTTATAAATTGCCAAGTGGCCAATTCAAGTGACGCACATGAAAGGAGAGGATCTTCTCATCACATTTCTTCCTAAACCCTGCGATTCCACCAACAGAAAATGGGGTCCTGCTCAGCCCAAAGCAGGTTTCAATCTGTCCTGTTGTATGTTTCCTTATAAGCACATTGCTCCAGAAAAGAGAGCTCTAAACTGATCCCTTTACATCTTGGAAGGGTGAACTGAAGGCCCAGGAGGAAGCATTTTGTGGTCAGTGACACCACAGCTGAGGTTCTCAGCTCTGGTGGTCTCAGATGCATGATCAGCTTCAGCTAAATCAAGAGGAGTCATGCATGCAAACCCAAATGAAAAGTCAGCCTTGCATCCATGGCGTGCACTCCACATTGCAGCCAAGATACATATTTCTGAGCAAGACAAAGGTTAGAACAGACTTTGAAATTATAATCCCATCAAGTAAAGCTGACTAAATGAACAACATTTGCTTGGGGCATTCAAGATTATACACAAATATTCTCCAGAGCTTCAAAATGTAGGCTAAGCATCAGAAGCTCTATCTTGAGGTATCATCCAGTCTTCAACAGTGTGTTTTTTTAAAAATTCACAAATTTCCAATAGTGTGTGAATAACAAGATACAAATGTAACATTGTTCAGCATTAACTATTAAACATGGCCTGCAGCTGTACCACCTGGGGCTCTGATCTTGACAGCTCTCACAAGTTACAAAAGACTTGACTCTGGCCAGAACTTGGACAAAAATCCTCTAAGGAAAACATAAATGCTACAGATTTTTGCAATTCAGTAGGAGTTTGTAGTGTTTTCAGTGTGTTGTAACTGATGGCTTTTAAAGGCTCTTTCACTTCTTGGGGCAAGGGTGTTACCTGCCACATTTCTCCTCAGTTATGAAATGACTTCCCACTTCTCTGAATTCCCCTTCATGATTTCCACATGACACTGAAATGTCTAAGGCTAAATTACCAGGTACTGTGGCTGTGTGATCTCAAACAGTTGCTGCTTTTCACTCCAAAGGTAACTGCATTACCACAGAGGGTAAATCACTTCCTATGGATGTAAAGTCTCTAATAAATTGCTTGGGATCCTTTGAGATGACATAAGCATGAAACACTGCTTTTAATATAGTACTAGAATTCAAATAACAATTATGAAAGTCAAAAATGGCAATAAGAAAAATGTCTGCTTTTTGCTATCTATTTCTCTGTCTTACCTCTTCCTACAAAAGCCACAGTTTGAACACATCTGCAGAATTAGATACAGGGCTTCACCTTCATATAATCTGGCAGCTGGAAGTGGTTTTCCCTCCAAATAGCCCCTTCAAAAGCTTTTGAGCTTCACGGCTGTTTCCTCAAAGAGTCTTCAGTGGGAGAAGCAACACTCAAACCCTTTCCTTCATTGACAGTGATTGTTTCCCCTGCTTCTCTTCCTTTACCTGGCCTTGTGATGAAAACTCCCTGGGACTGCTCTAAGGAAATTCTGTTTTGTGCTGACATTTACCAGGTGACAACAAGGTCAGGTCAGGTGTTTGATACCCAGGTTTTTGCATGTTATTATCAGGTAGTATTACAGGTAGCTGAGGCTCAGCACATTTTGAAGGGTTATGATGAAGCAGCTCCTTTACTTGTCTAAGCTTTTTCTCAGTAAGGTTTTTAAAGAGGCAGGTGGAATTTTATTGCTAATTCTATGCCTCTCATGGTCAAACTTGGAGGTTACTTTTTGTGCAACTAAAAATTGTGAATAAGCAATGAGTGGGTTTGTCAGCCCAGAAAGGTGATAGTCAATAATATCTGTCAGTGGTAAAGAATTCTATGAAGTTTTGATATTTGCCACCAGACTTCTTCTCTGATGTTAGCAGATCAATCCCCGTTCTCTAAATCTTCTTAAAACCTCAAACGAGTGCTGCTTTCAACTCTTGAAAGAAAAAGCTATCCACTTTCTGGTTTTTTCTTCTATGTCCAGAAAACAGCCCAACAGAAGCTTCTTAAATCAACGAGAAGCTTCACTTGGGATTAGAGTATCAGTCGGAGGATCTGACCAGACCAGAGTTAAATTACATTTCAAAACAACATTTTAAATACTAAAATCATCATTTCTAAGTCTGTTTGCACGTATTTTGGTCTGTTTGGTTGTCTTTTAAGCTCAAACCCTTGCCGTCGCTGCAAAGTTGCCGTCTCAAGTGTAAATCCAATCTCAGTATTTTCCAACAGAGGCAACAAGAAGAAGAAGAAGGAAAAGCGAGGGGGGAGAAATAACTTTCTAAATGACGGTGGCGGCTTTGAAAGCGATCCCGCGGGCCGGCTGCGGCCGCGGCGCTAAACCAGAGGCTCACTGACACCCAGCGGCTGCGGCGGAGAGCGCAGCGCCCGCCCAGACCGAGCGCGGCGGGCGGGCAAGCGGGACGGCCCGGCCCGGCAGGCAGCAGGGGTGCCCTGCGGCTTAAGGAAAACTTCTTTACTCCATCGCAGGGACCTCTACTCTTCACTTATTACTGCCTTTGCCACTGCAGGATGACTGGTTCTTGAAAGGCGCTGAGCACCTGTCTCTCTCTCTCCCAGCTCCGGTACCTCTCACGTACTTTCAAAGGCAGAGTCCAAGGGTAAAAACTAGCCCACCTTTCATGCTCCAAGGAAAATTATATACATGCTACACTGCAGTATTTTTCTTCCTAAAGTCTTTATTTTAAAAAGGTTTGATGCTCCAGAGAGCAGTCACCTTCTTAATTCACACAAATACCATTTACTCACAGACCACAAGAGAATACCCTATAGCTGTAGAGCTGTGGTGCTTCTAATCACCTGGGGGGGTGTGACTGTGGTTAGGAGGGCTAAGACATCTCAGGGAAACAGCTATTGATCATCTGAGAAAATTACAAGGGTAGGAATTGGCAATAGAGGTACAAAAACGACAAGAGGCAGAGGCCAAGAGAAGAAAAAATACTTAAACAAAATATTCGACCTCCATCTCTTTGAATACTATAAAAATGGGGCAAAATAATTGCACGTAGAACAGTGGAAGCAGTCACATAAGACAAGTATCCAGTGCTTTAAAAGAAGCCCATATAAACTGACCTTAGCCTTTAGTGTACAATACCTGAGCTGCTC
>VXBC01010525.1:144927-206401 GCA_013399945.1 Ploceus nigricollis | reverse complement strand
TTAATGAGTGTATATATATATATATATATATATGTATATGTATATATAAAGGTATTGCCTCCACTTGACTCTTGCTCTGCTCCCAAAAGTTTTGGGTATCCGGGGATCTAGTCAAGCACAAAGTGAGAAATCTCAGGGCGTGCTGCTGATACTCCATCCCTGCAGAACTCATTACATGCCAGTTGCTCTACTTAGGGTGGATTGGGAGGGGGATCTATTAGAGAAAAAAAGTACAGAGTAGAGTTAAGAAGCATTTTTTTTCCTTCTAACTGCTGTCCTTTCATCTGCTCTCCTTCTCATGTTTCTGGGCNCTGATCATCTGAGAAAATTACAAGGGTAGGAATTGGCAATAGAGGTACAAAAACGACAAGAGGCAGAGGCCAAGAGAAGAAAAAATACTTAAACAAAATATTCGACCTCCATCTCTTTGAATACTATAAAAATGGGGCAAAATAATTGCACGTAGAACAGTGGAAGCAGTCACAGAAGACAAGTATCCAGTGCTTTAAAAGAAGCCCATATAAACTGACCTTAGCCTTTAGTGTACAATACCTGAGCTGCTCTACTAACATCCTCTAACTCTGAGGATANAAAAAAAGGCTGTAGACTCCTGGAGCTGCAGGACTGGATGCCCAACCAAGCATTTGTTGGCACATCTCCAGCAAAGGCAAAAGGCACCTCCAATGTGAAGATGGGTGTAACTGTGGTAATGTCCAAGATTAATAGCCCCTCTTTACACAGTGCATGCAGTTCATAGCAGCAACAAGCAAGAGCTTTTCTTCTTTTGATATCAGGATTCTTGCCATGTTCAGCACCACAGTTTCTGGATGCTTGATCAACATTAAAGAGAAAGTGAAAAATTAGTCTCACCACACAAACTCTTAGTTCTCACCTCCAAATTTTGAAATCTGTGTTCTTATACTGGAGCAATATGAGGAGGAATTTCCTACTTTATTTGAGGCTTGGGAGTGTTGTGTAGAAAAGATGCAGTTCTCATCTCTCCTGCAGTTTGTGTGTACGAGACAAAACATTAGGAGTGTGAATTTCTGGTTTAAAACCCAGTTGTATAATCCTGACTAGCAACAGGTCTGTGGCCAGTTACATTTCTTCAGTTGCCCACATGCTGAGCACCCAGCAGCTGCTGGGCACTTCACAGCACACAATGGAGTATCCTCAGAGTAAATGGACATCCCCCATTAGCAGCTGGAGGTGGAAGTGTCTTAGAACAGGGCTGGGCTGGCCCAAGGCAGCTCAAAAGACTGCAGAAACATGCACTGGTCACAGTGTGCATTTGATTTCCTTGCATGAGTTTTCTGGCCTCTCTTCAGATGTTACTATCAACTTTTGCAATCATCCAGGGAGGAGGCTTGTTCCTCCCACAAGATCTGGAGTGACAGCCCCATGTGTGACACTAATCTTCTGACAGAAAATTCCTTCAGTCTCTCTTCAATAAGCGTCCCAGCAGGACAAGAGAATCTGGAGAAAGTGCAATCTAGAAATTTTGACAGAAAAATAATCTAAAAAATGTGGGATGCAGTCCTAAATTTAAAAGAATTAATTATTTTGTTGGGGCTTTGTTTGTTTTTGTAGAGAAAATAATTCCCTTGTTTTCTTCTTTAGCAATTTGCATTTGAATAGGTGGATCTGTTCTTTACATTACTTTTGAGAGCTTGCATTTCCCAAATTCCTATCACACCACTGGGCTTTCAAGGACAGGAGGGAAGCCAAAACATTTCCATCTAATGCAAACATGGATTACTGGAAGGATGTTCTCATTTTTTAAAAATGTGCTAGGAACAAGAGCCAGGTTTGCTAGCACCTTCCCTGCGAGGCATCGCTTCCTTGGCTTGCTGCATGTAGAGAAGGAAAACCTCACCAAAAGGAGAGGGCAGAAGTTCCTGGAACGCCACAGCATGCAAAGAGAGATGAGAAAAGTGCTACCAGGCAGGCAAGCACACCCACAGCAGCTGCAAGGAGAGTGAGCACATTGATGGCTGCAGCCTTTCCCCATCAATCTCCACTGAGCCAGCATCCTGTTTTATCTGGGGAAGACCACCTCCAAGGTAAAAGACACAGTGCAAGGAGAGAAGATATTTAATACCTCATATGGTAGCAGAGTTGAGATTTCAGCTGTGACTACCCCCAGGCAAATCCAAGTTTCCAAATGTCCCAGGTGTGGTTCCAGGAGGCATCTTCAGTTCCAGGAAGCAGCTCTTTGTGTTAGCAAAACCAGCGTCCAAAGCACATCTTGCTCAGAGTCTAGATGGAAACTTCATGTCAATTCAAACCGTTCTTGCAGCCAATGGATACAACAAAGTCCTGAGAAATGCTGGTGAGCTGAAAGTTGTCATTCTCTGNCTTTCATCTGCTCTCCTTCTCATGTTTCTGGGCTTTTTTTCTTCTTCTTCTTCCTTCTCCTTCATCCTATGGAAGTGGCACTGAATGCTGATGAGATAATAAATGGTCCAACCCCAGGCAATCATTTGCTGGTAATTAGTTCAACTACTGAACTTCTAAGAGTCTTTTTTTTTTTTCTACCTGCCTAGCCAGAAAACTTGGGTGGTTAGTTACCCCATCACGTCCCTTTGGGGAAGGGGCACTCAGAAGCTCAAGCAGCTGAGCTCCTGGATATGCTCTTCAATCCCTAATTAAGCCTAGCCCTAACCTAGATATTTAGTATTTTATTTACTTTTTATGACATTCCTTACTTAGGCCAAAAGCAAAATGTTGCATCCCAGTAGGACGAAATCTGAGGTTTGTTGTAAACTTCTGTGCACAATCACACCCAAGGTTCAAAACAACTGGAATAGCATCATCTTAGGGAACTTGGTGGGGGGAGGTGCCCTTTCTTTGTTTCAGAACAGACATTTCAAAATGTGCCTTAGAAGGGAGGTTTGGAGAGGGAAACCATGGCATTTGGCTTAATGGGCCTGACAAGAAAGGTTCCAGCTCTCCTTTCCCAGGGTATCCAGCCTCTTCACCCCCACCTGGCTTCTGCAGCTCCCAGCCTTGTGATGAGGAGCCTGCAGGCCTTAGGGCTGTTGAACCTGCAGCAAGCATCCTTGGAGCTGGGGGTCAGGAGGGATCCAGCTCCAGAGTGCTCCCAGAGATGGAGAAGCCCTGGATCTGTGGCCCCTGGAAGCCCACCAGGGGAAGCCTTCCTGGCATGCAGGAAGGCTTTCAGGGGAAGCTTTGCCTGCGTTCTGCTGGCAGGGCCCCAAACCTGCCTGGTTCCAAGAAACACTCTGATTCCAACAATTTGGCTTTTTGTGACAAAGATCTCTTCCATCCGAGAATTCCTGTCTGGCTCTGGTGTACCCGCAGAGCTTCAGGGGTGACCTCTGATGAACTGAGGGGAGATTGGGAGGTTTGGGTGTATAATTAGCTTCTTCGTGGTCTAACACAAGATAACCAGGTATGCAGGTGAGGAAAAGGACTTTTTGCAGGCAAATTATGGGGTTTGTGCCCTCCCTTCTGATGGTGATCAGCATCAAAGATGTTATAAGATTAAATAAACCAACAGTTTGTCTGCTTTGGTACTGGCAATTCATGTTTGCTACTTATTAGATTCAAAAATAAAGCACCCTGAAAACACAGAGAATTTATCAGGCAATGCTGCATTTCCTAAATCACTGAAGGAAGGACACACCCACATTTCTTCCTCCATGCAAATCATCTCCAGAAAGTTTTGGTTTAAATCTTCCTTTTTTAGTCCCAGGTTTTTGTTTGTTTTTTTTTAATTTTCCTTTTTATCCTCTTAAAGTCACCTTGGGTGACAGATGTCGCTAGACCTCAAAATGGCTGCTTGGATAAATAGGTAAATAATATTCATTAAACAGTACATGGCAGCATATCCCACTTTTGTTTTTATCCATTCTAACAGTACCAAATTCCTCATCCCTGAGACTCACATAAAGCCCACGACAGAGGGTTCACATTCAAACTCCAATCAGCAATTCACAAACTAACAGAGAATGATCTAGCTGATTTCACTAGGGACCTCCATATGGTGATGAAATTTATTCTGAGCCATGTTTAGGTTTTGTAGTTGTGGGCACCATACACAAACCCTGAGAGAAACGGAGGTTTTTAAAGCTGAGCTGGGAATTTATTAATACAGTTCCCACTGAAATAAATGGATGCTATTTGCCCTCAGAATCTCAGTCACCCTAGAAGTCAGACAGAGTCCTCTACACTGCATGTTTGTTTCTCAATGAAAATTAGGAAAATCTCTTTCAGCTTTTTAAGCCTACAACAATTTCCCAAGATACACATTTTTCAGGCAGTACTTGTGCTGTTATATCCTGGAGGTGGATACATCTTCTCCAGTTTCAATATTTTTAACCTATAAATTGTTCAGTTGGATTCAATTTTCAAAAAGGTATAATAAGAAACTTATATTCACCAACTCTTTGAAGCATGTAACAGATATACAATTTTATAGTATGGTACAGGTCACGGGTTTGTGTAGCCAGTTTTCAAAAGAAAGTAACATTACAGGTATATTTTATTTTTTCTCTCTATAGTTTGAAAAATTGATTGATTTTTTTCCTTTAATTTTTGCCTGTTTAAGTACAGGACTTGGGTTGTTTTTTTTCTGTATTTTTCCTTTCAGACAGCATATTTTCCTGATGGAACTCCCCTCCCCCCAATACACAATGTGCTTTTCTGATTTACCAGCTCTAGCATTTTCTCAACAATCATGTGAGCAAGAGCAAGGACTGAATATTTTTAGACACTGGAACTAAGCAGATGGTGAAGGATGTAGAAGATCAATAACTAGTTTTTGTAAAGTTTGCATTTCTGCTTATTTCAGTGTATTTCAAAATGCAACAGGAAGACTATAAAACTTCATGGACTGAAACCTGAAGAAACTGCTCTGGTCTGTGTGCCTGGTATGGGAACATTTTTCCAGCCATTCTTTGAAAGCAAGCCATGCATTCGCTCCAGCTTTAATTGTGAACTCTCCTTTTGTTAATTTAATTGTACTCATGTTGCTGTTTGATAAAAGGTCTTGGACAGATGTGTACTCATCTGACATTCTTCCAAGCATGTCTGCATGGTCAAACTTGAAAGGTTTTTGGGAGCTGAAAGTCATCCCATCAGGAACCTGAAGCAGCACCATCTGCTTTAGGTGACTAAGCACATGTCAAGAATAGCCATCTCCCTCCTTCCGGGCTCGAGCCTCCATGCTCCCTTGGGCTTTTGCTGTGGAGCAGCTGCCCTTCAGAGGTGCAGAGGAAGTGGAAATCAAAAACAAGTCCTGGCCACAACAGAGTTTTCATGGATACTTCGGGAGCCTGAGGGCTTAACTGAAAACAGGGTGGAATCAGACAGATGCTCCAAAGCTGGCAGCACAATGCTGGAAACGAGCACTCCTGGCCCAAATAGGGGCACTTAGCAGGAGAAACCAGTGTCTTGTTTTGTGACCTTGAGTAAGTGTCTCCACCCTTCTTCACCGCCACTTCTCAGCTGCAGAATGGGGCAGCACAGCCTCATTTCTGCTCCTCCTTTCCCTTACAAACAGCAAGGCTCACGGGGCCAGCTCTGGGTCTGCGTCCCTGCAATATTAGCCCTCAAGCACTAAGTAGAATTAGGAAGGCCAGCAGGTGACAAAGGTTGACACAAGTCCCCTGGAGTCATTAAGACAGACTTCACATTATTGAGGGTGTTCTCAGATGCTGGCTGTGGGCCTGCAGAGCAGGCACTTCTCACCCTTCAGCAGGATCTGCTGCAAGCCTGGTGTGAGCAGCTAAATGCCAGAGACAAAAAAGGCTGGGAGGCAAGCAGCTCCTGCTGCAGCTTTTCACCCCCAGCTGCTGACCTTTCCAGCCCCACAGCTTCTGTTCGTTAGTGGGAATGTCTGCCCCGTGCTGACGAGGATCAACCGACTGGGAGAGCTTCACACGCTTCCCTGGGCTTGAACCGGAGCTGCCTCTAAAATTGGGCAATGAGCATGGGGCCAAAGAAGGCCCAGACACATTCTGAAGCTTTGTTTTCAACAGAGAAAAGGTGGCTGAGGTTTGTAGGGCAGCTTTAGGGCTTGCAACATCCCCAAGCTCTTCATGCTTGGTATGACAAGGCAAGTGTCCCACAGCTGCCACTGTATCCAGCAAGGGCCGGGCACTGGAGGGCTGGGACCAGCGAGGCTCCTCGTCTGCATAGGAGCTCAGGAGGAGACACGTGGGCACGGTGGAGACGCTTTCTCACACCAACTTTAAAGAGCTGCTGTGGGGTTTCCAGCTTCCAGCCAGATCCTCACCACCCAAAGGGGGCCCCACTAAGTGTGTCAATGGTGTCTCTAGCAGCTGTCCCTTCTACCCGAGCAGTGTCAGCCTTGGAGCCAGGCCAGCAGCTACGTGTGGAAGCTGTTCCCTCCTCCAACCTTCTGGACCTTAGGCAAAAGAGCTACTAAATGAGCCATACTGACACCAATACTGCAATCAATTTGTTAATAAGGATCAGAGACAGACTCTGCTGCTGGGAGGAGGAGGCGAGGGGAAAGGAGATCATTATTTTTAATTTAAATAAATCAATATGTTAATAGGGGAAAGGATGCACCCTGCACAAGGATGGTGGAAGGGGGAAGGCAAATGAGTACAACTANAAGTTTTTTTTTTTTTTAAAGAAAATTATTTAATATAAAAAGAGTAGGAATAGACAATTTTGAAAGTCCTGTAACAGCAAATAACTAATTATACCAGTCTGAGACTCAGAAGCATGCCTGGCTCTTTTCTTTCTTTAAAACAAATTGAAGAAAAAAGAATGCTTGATTCCCAGGAGGGCTTATCTAAGGCCTCTCATCTCTAATACATATCTAAAGGGACAGGGAAAATATCTTTTATCACTTAAATCTCCCTGAAATTTAAGACCAGCTGGGAATTTTTTTATGTGGATATGATTCATTAAATTCATATCATTCCAAAGAAACCTTCCTGCCGGTTTATCTTTGCCACTGCAGTCATCTCTCCAGAAAAGCACAGTTTCCCAAATATTGTCAACCCGGACAGCTCAGTTTTTGGCTGAAGGTTACATTTCATTCGGAAACTATGGAACTGGCCCCACATTTTTCTTTTCAGGGGACTGGTATTTGCAAATCATGCTTGAAGTCAACTTTTTCCCCTCTGCTGAGACAATAGGAAAATCCTGCACCACCATACCGCTTCCATTAGGCTTCTCAGTCCTGAGAGGTGGAGGGATTTTATTTTCACGCTACATTTCAATATTTATGCATTGTACTTGTGGGTTTAGAGTTTTTGATCAAATATAGGTGCAGGAGCTCTGAAGGCTGGGCTCTGAGAACTGGCTCGGAGAGCAGCCGCATCCAGCTTCCGCTGGGATCAAATGCAGCAAGTTTGTATTTCAGCAGTCCTCAGAGCCGCTCCACGGCGCGGCGATGTACGAGCTGATAAATAGAGGGTTACGGCGTAGATAATATTCCCACATAGCGTGCAGCCGCCGGAACGCTCCGTGGAGTTTTCGCAGGGAGGAAAATGTATGTTTTACATAATGAGCTCCTTCACATGTAGTGCCACAAAAGTTACTAGGGAGACGGTCTGTCTTGGGCGCACGGAAAAACAAAGGGAAGTTCACGTGGCAAGATCGCTCCTCGCCGGCTCCGTCTTGCAGCCAATGCGGAGGGTGGGGAGGCACTTCCACGGGCGAGAGTTTGAAAAGCGGAGCCGAGCCGGGGCGCCCGGGCCGCGGGGAGCGGGAGGCTTTGGGAGGAGGTCAGGCGGAGGGCAGGGTGGATGGAGTTCAGGGGCGGCTGTGGAAGAAAGGACGGGCGGCCCCGCCAGATGCCGCGGCGCGGCTCGGGGGCACGTGAGCGCCATGGCGATGGGCGCGCTCCCGCCGCACGGACGGAGCATCCCCGCGGCGCCGGCATCCAGCCCGTGCGCCGCCCCGGCACACACCGGCCCTGCCAGCCAGATTGCACGCCGCGCTTGTGAAATGAAAAATAACTGCAGGCCAGAGCACCCTGAACTCCCTGAATTCATCCCCGGGTACAGGAGGAAATAGTTTTCACCCCGGGATTTTTCTTTTCTCTCATTCACCAAGCAGACACAGCTCTGCCTTTTGAAAGTCTCTGTTATACGTGGCTGAGAGTAGAAATCTGCCTCTGGGCTCCCCGTTTCGAATTCTTCTTTGCCCCAGCAGGTACCTGGGCACGTCAAGCTTTGGTGTTTTCCTGAGTGAAAGTATAATTTTTCCTGTTTTGCCCTGGAGGAACTCACTACTTCCCTGTATTTCAGTCATATTTATTACTCTAAGATTTAGAGTTATATTTCTAGGGTTCAGAAAATTCAAGTAATACAAATACTCTCTGTTAGTAAAGGCTGTATTATCTCCTTTAGCTATAGACACAGCCCTTAGATTCACATTAGGGCTTCTACCACATTTCCAAAATCCTCACAGACGGCCACTACCTTGAACACAGTGAATGTGATTAAAACTATCATCTCTTCTCGCCAGACTCCTGTGGGAGTATCAGATCTAAACTAGATTATTAGACTAAAACCCTGCTTTTCGATTCAATTCAACCCAAGTTAGCAGTTGGGATCCTCTGGTTACAATTTGGAGCAATCATCAGCATTTAGGGGCCAGATTCATACAGGAATCACCAGCAAGAGCACAAACCATGGATTTACTCCGGTCTTGCAGCTCCTACGTGTGATACAGTTCTCTGTCGATCTCCAAATGCAGCCAGTAATATGAGCGAGAAACCTTCACTAAATATTCGTAAATAACCCATTTTTAAAAGCCTAGAAAAACAAGAAAAATTTCCCTGGTAGAATAGTTCTCATATTAAAAACCATCTTTTTTTGTTCAATAATTGGTTTTACTTTAGCATTTCATGCCGTCATCATAAGAACGGTTTTACCAGTGGCCAATATTTTGCTGCTGCCTTCAGACCAGCAATTAGAACAACTAACAGACAGTTCAGACAATAGCCAATTTATCTGCAGAAAGGGAATTTGCATTTCTCTTTATATACCTTATGTTAAGCATACACAGTATCATACAATAATTATCACTATATAAACAAATTACAATTCTACAGTCTTCAGAGCAGTGACCTTTTGTTTTATTAGTGCACCTGCACAAAGGCTTTTAAGCTGTTTAAAATATTTCGAGCCTCTTGTTCACAGCTTTTGAGTACTCCTACTACATAAGTATCAAATGGTTGCAAATATAAAAATACAATGTATAATTAATTGATACACAAATAACATATACATTAAAATATTGCTATTAAATATTAAATTATATATTCTACATTATGCTTTATACATTATATTATAATCCTAAATTATGTGTCATATATTGTATATTTCATGGGGTTTTTTGCATATATCTCTGAACCAGTATTTCACATGTCTCCACACATGATCACACCTAACATAAGCACCTGTGTGCATTGTGCACGTGTACAACAGCACCATGTTATTAATTCATAGCTGTATTTGGGACTGCTGGTTTTTAAGCATATTGTTTAAAGGAATTTCCTTAAGACATATTCAGTAATTAAATAAATTAAATAGATTATGAAAGTCTACATTGGTATCGGGTAGTTTCTGTTAAGAAAAGTACTATGAAGAAAAGTATTAGTATCTGAGCCTAATTATTGGTGCTGAAAGTCATTTCATTTCAAACATCCTATTAACTAAAGTCCATACACAGAAATTATTGGCTGTTTGCACCAATCCCCATTATAAAACCTGGTGAAATCCCTTTGCAAAAAAAGAGAAGACTACAGCTTAAACCTTAAGTACTTCGATAAAAATATAAGATCAGTTTCATCCCAAAGTACAAATCCCAATCTCCATCTAAAACTGCCTGACCCTAAAATATATTCAGAGCTTGTTCTAATCACAGGAGATGTATTCTGAATAGGACAGCCCTCTATCATCTGCTAAGTCTCTTTAAGTCATCATTTTCACTGTATCTGAAAAATTAATTCCTTTTCAGAAATATTCTCATCTTCTACTAAAGGAAAAAAAAAAGCTTTTTGATGTAGAGTGACAGGATTATGAAGTGACCCTTCAGGTCAGAAGGAGACTTTTCCTTTTCTCATCAAGGAAATCAATTTCTAAGTCCAAGTCTCTTAAAATAATATATTCTTGTGGCACGCATACAGCTTTTTTTGATCTGCTATGAAAAGAATAAGAGGTAAAGAGGATCAGGGGTGGCGATGGAATATTATAATCTGCCACACTCACACATCAGCCTTTCACTAAGTAATTCCAGATAAATTGAGGATTTACATATTTAAGATTAAATGGGGAAAGAGTAGCGATGCATAAATAGAAGAATACAAAGATACAATTTAGGGAAGTTAACTCTTAAAAAAATTTTACCTGATGTTTGGTACCCTTCCACTGTCCCACCCCATATTTTTTAAAGCACATAATGTTTGTAAGGAAATAACCAGGATAATCTCTTTGAGATCAATTGAGCACAAACACAGATGCCTTAGGGTTTCTCTCCTCCACCCCTCCCACCTTCACTACTGAAAAAATACCAATTACCATGACAAGAAACAGTTAAATGCCTCCAAAGACACATACACACAGCAGATGGAAAACAGGAGGAAACCAGCTGGAAGTGTGTTTCCCTTAGAACTGTTTTTAACAGCCTGTGCACAAATAATGTCTCACTAATACGCAGATAAAAATAAAACATAAATATTTAAAAGGTGACTGGTCAAAGCAACAAGATGGCATTTGATATGGGAACTTTCCCTTTTTTACTCCCTTCCCTGTCCATATTCTGGGTAATTGTTCAGAGACATCCTGATCCAGGTCTCTGATGCAGGGAAGGTAACTTCGAGGCAAAAGCTCTGGTGACAGCCGTAACCTCTCATCTTGCTATTTGCAAGGCACATGGGCTTGCCTTGTTTTTACTACTCACCTGTTCAGCCTTTGCCTTTATGGGGAGCTTCCTGTGTGGAGGGCATCCCAACACTGCCCAGCTGAGCTTCAGGAGCAGTTGTTCACACCAGCACAAGATAAGGAGGCCAGCCCTTCACAAAATTCCTTCTGCTCCTGGGTGCTTAAGCAGAAGCATTTTAAAGGAACTCCTTTTCCAGAAACTACTAAGCACTTTCTGATAATCTAGATATTTTTAAGATGTCCAACAGATCTCTGTAACCCCTATTTACCACCAAACATCTTGACTTGACCCCTCAGAGTCCAGACAGCATCCAAACTCCCTTTTACTCCTGTAACTTTGCCATTAGGGAGAGCAAAATCAGTGCAGATGGGGAGAGATGAAATATCCATGCCCCCATCTAGCTGAAGAAATGAAAGCAAGGGCAGGAGCAAGCACAGGCATTGCTTGTAAGAAATAAGAAAGATTTCTAGAAGTATAACTAGGGCAAAGAGAGCTGCAGGGGGCAATGGAGAAGGGAAGCCCACAGTTCTTCCCTAGAATCCCCCAAGCCAGGAGCATTTGTCATATATCCTGCTTGTCCTGTCTTTGATCTTAACTGTTACCATCACGTAGAACAATTTTAAGTAGAGTAGATGGGTTGTCTGCCATTTATTTAGATCCCTTCCTTTACTGTTCCTTCTCCACTGATTCTCATTAGGCAACCCTCTTGCACTCACCAGGAATTCAGCAAAGCAGATCCTTAGCTGGTGTTAATGGGTCTAAGTCCATTTGCTTCAAAGAAGCTGCTCAAACTTACAGTGCCCAGAAATTTGACCCAGTTTCACTTCTCTGCATAATGTGGTCTCTTGATGGAGGAACAGATATATTCCTTCTGCTCTGTGTCTGAAGTCTTAAGTCATTGCACACATTTTTGAGAATCTAAGATATCTGGATTTTTTTTTTTGAGCAAATAAACCCTGAGCATGGTAACTTACTCAAGCTCTGGAACATAAGGCAGAAAAGTAACAGGGTGCACCCAAAGGCAGAAAGAACTAGGAAATGCTGTCATGACACATCCAGATGACAGCAGAAGACAGGTGAACACATGAACACCAGCAGAAATCTTGGCCTGAATGACTTGAGACCATCAAACGCACTCTTTAGACAGTTGGTTAAACAAGAAATCAAGAGGGATTTGGTGCAAATAAGACTTTACTGATTTGGACCAATAACGGATGCATGTAGTCTGCTCACTCAAGGGAAAGAGAGATATTTTATTTAATTTTTTTTTGTTAATATATTTTTACAGCTTTTTCCACATGCCTTAAGAACCAAGAGAGGTGAGTCCTGGCCAGCACTGCTCTCTCTTTAGGAACAGCCCCAGCCTGATTGCAGAAGGCGGCTGTACCGCAGAGCAGCAAAGGCAGTAGGGGGTAAGTAAGAAGGACAAGTAATTGCTGATCTGTGAGGCAAAGGTGGGAAGAGAATGGTCTTAGGTGGCACCACAAGGTTCAGCAGTGAAGGAGGAGCACTTTTCAGAAGCTTTTCTTGTTAAAATTCTGGCAGCACATCCCTTGGCTTTACCAGAATATTAAACATGATTTTAAAGTTGTTGTTTTTTAGTGATCAATTTCCTTGTTGAAACTCTACAGAAAAAGAAAGGTCTGTTTCCTCTGATGTTTCTTTCCCTTCATGAATAAACTATGCCTTTGTCTGTTTTTATTTTTGTAATGCCACATTTATACCTAACACCTTCAAACACATATTATTTTAGGGATCTGATACCATCTAGTGTTATTGCTCGCTTTTCACATCTTACACTTATCAAGTAACCACAGTCAGCAACATGTCAGAGTTCATCACTACCTCACGTCAGTAGCAAAACAAAACCAGTTTCCCACCCAATATCTATATTTACACACCCCACAGGTGGGTGAAATTTGCAGTTCATCTAGGAAATTCACTCTCCTTTAATCTCTGGAAATTAGTTTGTCTGTGTGTATACATATCATTATCATCTAGTGCTTTGCCACTGATTTATTTCAGCCTCTGTAGAAAATAGGCTGGGATTACTAATAACAAACACAAGTGTTTATAAACAGCCTTTATACAATCTTGGGAAGGCCAAAGTCAAGGGTACATTTACTCCAAACCAACCAAAGTTTTACTCCATTTTTCAGGGAATTAGGTGAGACTTTAGTTTGCAAGTACTAGTGACTGGTGCAAAGTCTTCCTAAATACTCACAGCTCCTGAAAGCTGGTGCTATCCAGGAGGGAGATGCTTATATGAGTTCATACTATAAGAGGACAAGACCACCAAGAAAAGCCAATCTCTGCAGGACAACAAAGTGGGTTCATCTGTTTGGGTACTTTAAAACACAAAGGACTGAAAGTATGCAGAAATACAGTATTCATAAAGGTAAAAAAGAAGGAAAAGAACAGTGTGGATAGTCTGATAGAAGATGGTGGATTAGTATCCATGGAGACTCCTTTATTCTCTGTATTCACCAAATATAGGACGTTTGGTGATTTCTCTAGAACATCCCACAATTGCCTTAATCTGGACAGGCAGCAAATACTTCTCTACCTAAAAGGGTAATTGGACTCCATGTCCCTTAGCTCAAGGCCTCTCTTCCTGTGTAATTGGGATGGATGTCAGTTACAACAGTAATTTGTGCAGTAGGGCCACTTTGGAACTGCACTGGTAGCCATCGATACTTTTAAGTCACTCAGTTATATGTTAAATATATTTATTTGTACCCCTTGCAAACAATCTCCTGCCTCTAAAGGAAATTATTCTGTAATGATTACATGGAATTCATTGGGAACAGAGGGTGGGGAGTTTATAATTTTGCAGTTTTGTGGAACATATTATTATTCTATTTTTCAGCTCTGGGTTTCACTTGCTCACTTATGACTGTTGGCAGGGGGTACTAAATGCTTTTACACACTAAAGGTGTGTTAGACACTAAAGGTGTGGATTTCTGTGATGTTTGCTAAATGCCTGGGGCTAGGAAACAGACACCTGTCTTTTAGGAGCACTCTTCCAGGCAGATTTTTCATTATACAGGCCATGTGAATGAGATCAGTTTAGAGGGAAATGCCCTCGTGTGTCTCCAATAAGAAGGCAGAGAGCAAAGAAAAGAGGGAGAAATGTCTAGCCCCATCTAGACGGGGCTGTCTCCAAAAAAAAGAGATGTTGGCATATGAATGTTATTAAATGATGATAGTGGAGAAAGAATTCAGCAGATAGAAATTCCCACATGCCTCTGTTGTTTAAAGATGCATGGTTAATTTACAAAACAACCACTAGAACTTAGCAGGTTTCATACACCACTGTCCATACTTGGAACAGAACTGTGTTGAGCACCAAGTAAGATGAAGGACACCTGCTACACAGCAGACGTGGCCACACCCTCCAGATAATTGCTGCACTGTCAATCAACAACTTCACCAAAATGGAAAGAATTGTCAGCGCACACTACAACCCTCTCGGGAGTGGCCACACCCTTGTGGAAGGAGGCATGAACCAAAATAACATGCTGCTGGTTTTAGGGAGCTCAGCTCCCAGGAGCTCCAGGAGGCTGGATCCAGCACACAGGTGGTCCCAAAGCAGGCAGAGAGACTCTTTTGGATACATCTGTGCTTTGGTGCTACTAATGCAGAAATCTTTCAGGGTTTACTCCAGCCAATTAAACTACAGTAACAGAGAGGTTCCAAGGACAAGAAAATGTTGGTAACAGAGAGGGGCAGTGACAGCCTCAGGACCAGCTGATAATGAGAGCCATACACGTCCCTATGCCCATTATCTAGGAACTGAATAATGCTAGTAGGTATGATATGACCCCAAATATAGTTTTCCATTCCTCAGCTTCATCTCCCATCTGATTTCCTTCTACTATTCCAGTTACACCTTTTTAGTCTCTGAGTTGTGCATGTCTCTATGGCTGTTCTCATTCTCTCTAGAGAATGAGGGTGAGAGAATGTTGCATATGCAACAGGTCCATTGCAAAGTTTTCAAGAGGTAGGCTGTGAAAATATTTTTTTTCTTTTCTATAGTAACATTTTTCAAGGGCTGAGAACTGGCTTGGAAATCATCTTTTCTCATTTCTCATAAAAATAAAATGTTGACATGCCTTTATTTTGAAACAATGATTTATCAAAGAAAAAAGGAAAGAACGGCTGTTTCTCACCCTTTGAAGCCAATCTGACTAAAGTACCTCATATTTTTCATTCAACTTTAAATGCTTAATTTTCATCTATCTGAGAAGAGGACTTGAACAACACCTCTTCTTTGTGCTAGTATTAGATACTTTTTATATGTTATTTGGTCTGGGTGAAGTCATGATGAATTCCAAACCAAGAAGTTCTCACACAAGAGAACACAAGACTTGGATGTCAACAGCACATACAGCAACAAATGTGCACAAAAGTTTTGTGACTTAACAATCTACCTCAGCTGATGCCTGAAAGTCAACAACATGTGTACATTTTATTCACTCTTGTAGCATGTGAGGGCTTTGCAGTCTTGACTACTTTCTGTATTTAAATTAAACATATGATACAGCTGTATATTGAAATGCTTTTCTTGCGAAAGGTTCATTGATGGACTGCAATAATTAATTTGCTTTTACATCACTTCAGAAGGTAACTGTAAAAGCCCCCTCAATTTGACACTGGTACAACCTGGGTGTTTTTTATTAACAAAGCAAGTTCTTAAATTATCCTTATTTTTACTGCTGCTACTATATTAGCAGCTGAAATGTGATTATACCTTTGAGATCCATCATGTCACCTAGAGTTACCTGAAATGCTGTTCTCAATTCATTATACACAGAAATAAAGACACAAATCCAGTCCTACAGTCTCATTTTACGTGACAGCTCTCAGTCATATGGGAGACGTGTCCCACAAAACTGCATTTATTATAAATCTGTATTAAAAGCCTGTCCTATATGAGCATGTGGATTAGAAAACTTGTTTCCTGACAATGTCTACAAATGCACAGTCCAATCCATATTCCTTGCCCTAATACAGATCTAATAAAAATGTTCACAAAATTCTTAAGGGTTAGCTGCCTTTCAATTTCTCCCCCTCAGGTGCTTCCTTCCCAAGGGACTGGCTGTTTTAAAAACAAATCTACCTACAAGTCTTGTTTTTCCTAGAAAATCTCCAGATAAGCACAAGTTGAAATCGCTTTTTTTCCCAGCAAAGCTATTTCTTTATATCTTTGACATTGGTTTTGTTCTTTTAAATTAAAGGGGGAGTCTGTAAAGCTCTGAAACTGCAAAGCACTGAATTGCAGGTCTGTCTGGAAAAGGCCATGGTTTAAGGCAAAGCTTGCAGCTCTGGAATTGAACAGGGGGTTCCCAGCTCCCACCACGAGTAAAGAGCTTTCCAACCCACTGCATCAACAGCTCGTTTGCCTGTGCACAGGTGTGGCCACCCCAGCTCTGGAACAGTCTGGTAATGTTAAGTCATGTGTTGCATGGACAGGATCAAGGGAGGGAAAGGGAAAAGGTTATATTTTCCGTTGCTTCCCACCACTTCCAAATTTAGAAGTGAGGCTGGGAGTATGGAAAAAAGGCACTACCTCCCACAACACACCTTGACTCTCTTCTATCATTAGACCATCACGGTTCCAGTCATTTGACTGGTACAGGCTTAGAAGCAACAAGAGTCTAATTACCCAGATATTCAGTGAGGGAATCTTCTGGGTTGTTGCAGTGCATTCAGAAAGAGCTGCTTTGAAATCGTTTGAGCAATACACAGCATTCCCTGAGAGAGGCTCCCTGCTTTGCTGAATTGATGCAGATCACTCCTCTAAGGTGAGAAGCACATTTGCACGAGCTGGCAGAACCCATGTGAAAGCTCAGAGCTGCTCAGGGCTTTCTTGACATGTTTGCATAATTGTGGTTTTTCAGACCAAAAGAGGAAGGTAAACTTCATTCATGCCTGACCTGCTGGCCTTCACAGCTGGAACATGTTGGAATCACTTCTGGCACTGAAAAGGTTAATTGTCTCCTGCTGTGAGGTAGGAGTCTAGAAAAGGATACCACATTTGGTGGGAATTATAGTAAATGAGGTTTTCTTTATAGCACTGCTCATTCTCAACATGTTGAAAGGGCATTAGTTCACAGTCACTTTCTCTGGAATTATCAAATCTGCTCAGGAAGCCTTCATTAGGATATTAAACAAGACTTAATAAGTGAAAGTGATTTGCATCGCTGATAATCGTGCGCATTAATCAAGCAAGCTTCTGTCTCTCCCTCTGCAATATGTTTCATGTTCCATTGTAAAGCCTCTTTAATTCTGTAGGGCTTCTTAAAAGGGAAATGTTACATTTAGAAAGCCATTTTTAAAATTATTTACTTAACAAAGATCACTATAAATAATGTTCAACTCACTCCTCAGCTTTAACCATCAATATAATTAATACTGAGGGGTTTGTATCAGGGATATGGACCAGATGTGTTCCCATTTATCAGATATAGATTGCACTTACTCTAATAAATGTGTTTTCATTCTGAGTAAGTTTTGAAACCAAATAACTGCATGTGACACTTTAATCTGAAGTCACAATTTTAGGCTAAGGCATTTATTTCTCATGCCATGGTGGACCATACAAGCTTTCACTACATCATCCCACACACCAGAGTTACCCTTGCAGTTCTTAATGAAATTGTGCGGTAAATATCCCCTACTCGTTAGTAATTCCAAGGTAACTTTGCATGATTTATTCTTAGGGGCTGATGCCACTTCTGTAGAGCACAGCCAGCTAGCGTGGTGTAAATAATCCTCGCACTTCTGCAGCATCTCCCCCTCTCGGGATCCCACCAAGGTTTGTAAACAGGTTGAATTCGCCCCACGAAACAAGTCTTCTGCACCAGAAAAACTGACACTCAGGGGACAAGTACATTTGCCTACATCAGCAAATGCTTGAGAAAACAGAGTTAGACCCTTAAAAGTTAGGATTAGACCCTCTGCTGCCCTTGCCACTAGCCTGCACTATGCCAGCGTTGACTACCCCCCCTAACATGACCCCACAATCGCCATGAGGGCTCTCCACACTCATCAGTGCCACCTGCACATTGCACAGCCATGAGACTAAAAAAAACCATGCAAACCAATCTTGATATTACTGTTCTTCACCAAACATCTCACCAAGGATAGCCTTAAGAAAAATTTTGTCACATGAATTAGAAGCCATTGTGAAAAATGTGTAGATGTTGTTTATAGTGCAACAGGAGGGGCTTTAGCTACAGTCTGTGAACATACAAAAGTGGCCAAAACTGTAGTCTAAGGAATAACACTGATATCAGGATGAAGCAGCACAAGCTAAACAAGCTCACCAATGGGGGTGACCTCTAATCCACCCAAATGAGCTAGAAACAAGGAGGTTTATACATTTTTTAAGGAGAGCCTGAGCTCTTATCCATATGAGAGCCTGAGCAATTATGATCATGTTTGGCTATTTCTGATACAGCTATGATTGTGAAAGAAGGGATGGAAATAACTCATGGGAGTCAAGGCCCACTCTTTTTGCAGGTATGATGATATAGCCCACTCCCTGAAAGAGGCTGCCATTGCTTACTTCCTTCATGGACTTTTTGTTTTGTCTTTACTGCATTTCATGCCATTTACATTCTCCTAAGACTCAAAAGCATCATTTAAGAAACCATCACTAAAATTATGACCATGAAAGTATTTATTGCTCCTAAGAAAATGCTGTTTGCTGGAGCTCATATTTGCATTCACTGAGGCTGAGCACATAGCTTAAATGGAGCTAAAGAGATGATGTTTCTATAAAGTTGTAGAGACTCAATTCATTCTAATGGCCTGAGACATGAATTATGTGCCCTGCTTCACTAACTTCATGGTTCAGTAAGCTGCTATAGCTCAGATGCAACCATTTATCTGAAGAGAGAAAGGTGTTATTCCCTGGTTACCCCTGATTTCCTTTTATTTGTGTCTATATATGTGTTTATGTGTGGTGTTTTCTAGCTAACAGGTGTTAAACTTCATCGGTCTAACTGAACAGTTTCCTTTTTTTTTCTAGAGTGTATTTGAGAAGATCAACACCCAGCAATTCTTTCCTGTTTTCAATATCAAGTTTTACAGTGGGACCATTCACATGGGTGAGAAACTGTTCCTCTCAGCTTTGAAATCAGTTATGTGGATTCCCTCTGACGATAACCAAATGGGAAAAATATTCCAGTGTCCACTAATAAGAGCACAAATGCAAGCATATTTTTTTTTCTTAACTGCTGCACAAAGGTTTTAAATTTTCAAAGCAGGAGCATAAAGTTTAAGCTCCCAAATCAATGCTTTGGTGTTTAAATGGCTTTGGCCATTTATTTTGCAAGTATGTTGGGAGTTGCGCTGGAGGTCAGTGCGGCAGGCTTGCCTGAACACGGTCCATTACCCTCTGCAGCAGCAGCAAACATGGAACAAAGGGACCCCTTCATTATCCCACACAAGGAAAACTCTGGCAGAGGCTGAAAGAAGGTAATGAGTATATCTCCAGTGAACAAATAGAGTGCCACATGAAGATACCCAAACTAGCTCTAATTGACCAAAATGCAGTGTGTCTACATGGCATCGCACTGTGCCATGCAAACATAGCTTAAACCTGTGTTGGTGGTGGTGCATTCCTGGTAGTTCTGGATAAAGTTAGCTTTAGGGCCAAGACCCCGTCCCTATAGTTCTGACAAATAGAAGATCAGAGATAATGCTAATGAGATCCCTCTATTCTGAATTATTGCTGCCAACTGTATCAGTGTTAAAGCTCCTACTCCTGGGATCATATGATTTGCTGAGAATCTCTACTTTCATTTAATAATAAAAAGGTAATTTCCATCAATGATGCAGAGGAAAGCTTGGAAGCATGACCAAAATATGTCCTAAAACCTCTCCTCTCCTGCCAAAAAATCCCTCAGAGGTAATAAAAGGAGGCTAAAAGGTACTATTTTTAATCTTCCAATATTTAAGCCAATGACATAATTCTCTGTGCTGCAGCATCTTATGATTTTTGAGCACTCAGAAGTATTAATAATGCAGCCTAAAACAGATATTTGTGAAAATCAGCACTAAATGGCATAGGGGAGAGGCACATGAGGCCTTTAAAATAGCAGAGCAGGGCTGGGAAGGGAGGGAGGGCGAATGGCCACACAAGCTGTATCAGTGTGACCAAATAAAACAGGCCCCGGATGTCTCTCTGTTTAGAGGCCAAGTGGAATGAAACGTCTGGTGCCCACATCCATCGGTTTGCTTTCCCCCAGAATAGGGTGGCTGTGTTCAAACTGCCCCCTGGAACTAGGTGGCCACCTAGGAGTTTATTTACTACCGTAGTTCCTGAGATAAAAAGAAGGGAGAGCTGCAGGCTTGGGAATGTTGGGAATGGGGGACACGCGGGATCTCTGACACGGTGGGAGGAGGGAGGCAGCTTGCAGGGTGGAAAGGGTAAGAGAAGCACAAAGGAAGAGAGTGTCTGCCAGGTGGGAAAAGGAAAGTATGCAGAGCCAGAAGGCAGCAAAATATGTAACTCTCTGAACACTAAAATAGAATGACTTCCTGGACAGAAAGGCACAACTGCCCTTCTCTTTTTGCAACAGTAAAATTGTAAAATTTTACTATGCAGCTGCAGTTTGCCACCACCTCTCCATCTTAGCACTTGTGGAAGTTTCTTGACAAATAATAAGCTTTACTCAGCCAGACTGGCATATGACCCAGAAAGAATTCCATACCAAGTTTTAATTTAATCTTTACATGCCACATTGAAAAATCAAGCAAGATGATATCAACCAACTGCTTTCAGGAAAAAAAAAGCCCACAAACACACAAGAACTCATCTAGAATGGGATTGTTGATTTAAGCTTAATTGGAGCAAATGTTGCTATAAATGGCATGTGAATATAATTTCTCAGACTGCTAAAATTTGTGAGTAATATTGATGTCAAATACAGTCCTGTATGATTTTGAAATAGAGGAATATGTACAAATATAGGGTCTGACTATCTTCATTGCCTCTGACTCATTTTCACACCCTGAGAAAGATATTACACATTAGAGACAAATACTTACACTAAATTAGAGGAAAAAATTTGGATATGAAAATTTTGGACAGGCTCATCTCATGACCTGAGGCCAAGTCTGCGAAAAAATTTTATAACCATAGGGCACAAGCACAGAGGGATATGATCACAAATATTTCTATTAGTGGAAAAAGCAAAGCAGAAAACTGTGGCCTTTGAGACACAGGAGAAAGCAAGGAAGTTGATTGCACTAACGTAATCAAAGCACTCAGGCTCTGCCAGAAAGCCTTGGACATCACCTGTTTTTAACTGTGAAGGCCAGGAGGTCAGATGTAAACAGCAATAATTGCTTTCAGAAATGATAACAAACATTAAGCAGTCCTTCTCATAGAACATCAGTCTGATTTTGGTGATCATGATGTGGAAATAATAAGAGGAAATCCTTTCAAGGTTTTGTGCAAGCATCACTGTGGATTCTCCCAGCCACCAGCTTTCTCACTCTTAGGCATTAATTGATTGCTAATCTCTGTTTGATGGCCCAGTTGCAGTGGGATCTGCTCTCAGAAACTCAGAGAGTTTGTGACTCCTCTCAGAAACCCCCTCCTCTCCCCAAAGGCACCTTCTGAAACTTACAGTAGACAATAGCTCACTGGTAATTTCTATAATGATGTGCCAGTGGTACTAAGATACTTTCCTTCTTGCTGGAAGCACTTGGATAACCTGTCAGTGTCTGTTATGTTACCATGTCATATCATATTTCATGTGACACTGCCTAGAGGGCTGCATATATGGAGTTTCATGAGCCCCTTCCCAGTGGTCATGGGGCACTGTTTGGAACAATATTATTTTTTACAACTTCTGGAGTAACATAAAACATTTTTGGAATTAAAATAATAAAACTGACCTCAAACTGAGACTTTGCTGTTGGCCTGATGTATGGTGCACCATGAAAAAAAAACCAAAAGGAATGTGCCTTCTGTCCTTCACGGTAAACTATCACAAGGATCCAGCAGCCACATAAAATTGGATTCTGGCAGAGTGATCAACTCATTTGTACTCATATTTCCTGTCATTTGCCTTGAGATCTGCTTAACAATGTCCTCTTGGTGAACCTGACATTACATCCTAAATCTACAGGTCTTTTTTTTTCCCCAGCAGTATTACCCTTCTCACATGCTGCAAACTCAGCCTTGTTGGTGGAAAGTACTCAAGTAAGAGAAAAATACAGATTAACCAATCAATATAAATTAGCACACAACCAAAGTAACTTAATTAATAACAATGAGGCTTTGTCATAAAGAGAGTAAATTCAAGGAGAACCATTATAATAAGTTCTTCAAAGTAAGTTTTATAGTGCCCTAGAACAGTAGCAACTGTGTCTTTCTTCCTGTTGGAGATGGACTGTGTGCAGAGAGGATGAGAGAGGAAGGAAGGAAGAGCAACTGATATGGTTGGCTTTCTGGTTTTATGTATCTGGGTGGCACATCTTCTTCAAGGAAAACTGAAATACCAGTAAAGGCTAGGCAGGAATTGTGGGAGGCCAGGAATTGAACTTGTTTAATTCCTTAAAAAAAATATATGTATTAAGACCTTGTACAGATTGGTATTATTTTATCCACATGTCTAAGAAAGCTGCTCACCATTGTACCTTTAAAGAGGTGAGGATAACCTAGAGTACATAAAGTGCCTGTGAGTGACAGGGTCAAGGATGGAACCAAGGATCTATAAATCCCAATCCTTGCTCTCACAAATAGTTAATACTTGCCCTCAAATGTGAAGAATGATGATTTTTCTGGGTTATGTTACTTTTTGGGGCTGTATAATCTCTTACTGGCCAAGAAATTAGTTGTTCAAGATCCAAGCAAAGTAAGTACACTGCAGTGAAAGGTGAAGATCTTGTATTAATTTGTCTGTGATAGCCTCCACTTCTGAAGAAAAATGCTCATTTCAAATGTGATTTTATTACAAGAGCAATAGAGAACACTCTTTTCTTAAATGAAGTTATAAAATGATTTTTACCACATCCTTCCTCATCTCCTTTTTCTATGGATCAGAATGACAGGAACCAGATGCTAAGCCAGAAAGGACATTGTTCCACCTGCAACATCTGGCTCTTTGGCAAGCCATACGGGAAGCTTCAAAGTTGTATCTCTGCCTCTCACATGGTAAGGCTGCTGGTTGATTGCTTTATCTTTCTGGATGTAATTTTCCTTTGATTCACCTATAATTCTGAGGAACTGATGCATTTGTATCCATTTTGAATAAGGTTCTGTACAAATGCTACATTTGATCTACAGGCAGATCCTTTTCATTTAAGTGTTCTTTATTTCATGCACTAGCTCTACTGCTGCTCAGCTACGTTGTGGCTGATACTGGCACACATGCCACCACCTTTTTTTCCTACACCAAGTTAAATAGCCAGGCTCTCAGCCATGCAAAACCAAATAGAAATTGAAATACTTTTCTTAGTATTACTCCCCACTGCAGTGAGGCATTTTTAGAGAAGCAGATGCCTGTTACTTACAAACATTCCTTGCTCACTCCTGTCCTCAATTCCTTAGTCCTCTTCTACCAGATTTTTTTCATTTCTCTGTTCTTGTGAGCATTAGATCAAGTAAATTAAACATTAAAGTAACTTTCAGATGGACCAGAAAAGCAAGATGACTGCAAGTTAAGACTGAGCACGTCTCCTCAGAACCAGCTGGCCTACTGAGGTAACAACTAATTTCAGCTGTTTCCAAGCACTTTGATGTCAAATTATGAAAAAGCCCCTGTCCCTACAAAAAGATAATCGAGATAGCAGAGGACTGTATGAAGCATGCATAGCACAACAGTGTTCTGGCTGGGCTCTCTAGAGGGTGCTGTAAAACACTCTGTTAATTAGTAGGAAAGGAGTAATGAATTACTGGCATCCATTCATTCCAGATTTAAATCCTGATTAGAAATGTATCCTGCCCTACAGCTATCAGTACCTTTTTTACTTTGTGTTGTAATCTGTGTAAGGGAACATGGTTCCCATCTTCTTTCTGCTATTCCTTTCCTCCACCTGCACCAGCCATCAGACTGAAATCTATTTTCCTAATTACTCTATCCCTGCTCTGAGGCAGGTAACATGTAGTCCATCTGAAAGCAGGATAAGGTGAAGCCTAAGAGAATTATTTTTCCCTTAAAAACCACTTTTCTTCAGGTTCTCTCCCTGGGGCCAACCAAAACTCAGTGGCTGTTTCAAAACAGCATAACCCATGACAGCAGGTCAAATCATCTGTCCACAGAAGGCAATGAATATGTTCCATGATGTGGCCCAGCAGTACTTTCTCCATTTATTCACTTTAAACACACTGGGTCAGGCTCTGTTTCATGATGGGTGGACTCTGACCTAAATCCCAAGGCAGAGGGAATTGCAGCTTTGCCTCTAACTACCAAGCTCAAGGATAGATGCCTTGCAACCCGCAGACATAAAGCCATAAATCACTGGAGGTGAAGTAGATGTGGGTTGCACCAGTGTAATTGACAAAAATATTACCCATTGTGTTCCAGCCTCACAAAAATCAGCAGGAGTAAAGGAAGCCTACTTTCATCTCAATTTTAAAAAATTTTAATTTTTTAAAAATTTAAAAATATTTTAAAATATGAAAAGAGTACCCAAAACTTGTTTTTCCTTTCTGAGTTTTAAGGATAATTCCACTCTGAGTCAGAAAAACTGGATTTTCTCCAACCTTCAGAAATTTGTTGTCATGAAAGTTTCTAGCAACAGAGGAAGCTGCAAGTGATGTTGTGGCCCAGTTCTCCTAGCTACTGTACCAACTCAAGGTAATGGATGTTCTCTCCTGCAAAGGACTCACAATAAAAAATAAAAAATAGATACAGAAAGTGGCAATGGAAAGAGAGGCATAGAGTTGAAGTGACTTAATAAGGTCACTTAGCAGAGCTAAGAGTAGAATACAATTCTCTACTCGTGCCTTCTCCAAGTACCCGCTAGGAGAGACCATAGACATCCCTCAGTTTTTCCAGGCAGTTCCCCACTATTTGTTACTCTGGATTGGGTGCCTTCATTTGGTCTTTCTGAAGAAAAAAAATAAAAAAATTCCTTGGGCTGTACTTCACAATGTTGACAAAATAGTTTACAATTATGAAAAGCTATAAATGAGTTTGAGCTCATTTGTTATGTTTATTGTACTCTTTTTATGGGTACTACACCTACTATGTAGTTGGTTGTATAAGGAATGTAAGTGTATCTGGGATTTTACTCATTTCTCCAGCAATCTGTGCAGATTCCTTCAGCCATCTGACAAAGAAGCAACTATAGTTGATAATCTCTGGGGCAGGCACAGGCAGTTTGTGGAGAAAGAACTTTGACAGTATTGTTTTTTCCGACTCAAAAAGAAAATAAGAACTAAATAAGATCTGAGAGTGATAGCTCCCATGGAAGTCTACACATCCTTTTCCCTCCCAACAGCGGAGAGCTTAACTCCCCTCACTCGGTGCTTACAGGCGTCGATGTCTCCAGTTATTGAACCCTCATGGAGGAGTTAAAGTCATGCTGCTTGCAAGTCTAACAGTGAATAAATAAATAGATGTATTAACGTGTACTTTTGCAAGAGGGAGAGGAAGCACTCGTAGCTCCAGCGGATACTGGCAGTCACAGGTTCACTGGGTAGGGGCTGACTGACGTTAAGGTGACACCCAGCCCTTACTGGCTCAGCTGCAGCAGCTGCCAGTCTCCAGCCCTCCCGATATTCTTTCTGTCCAAGGGAATCAAATGACTCCTTTGTTTGCTCCAGAGGCCCCAGCCACTCTTTTCTCTAAAATCGCCCAGCTGACCAGCATAGTTCAGTTCAACTCAAGAGACTGTTCCCAGCCTTTCCTTAGCTTGCTGACACTTCTGCTCTAGGCCAGAAGGGACTTTTTTTGTACCAAAACCGACACTTGATTTTCCAGCCTGACCTGGAAGCAGATACTTTTCTTCCAAACCTTTCCTCTCTCCCACTGGGCTCTGCACACTTCTATCTTTGCAAAAACTTTGCCTTGAAGAACCTGTTTTCAGGGAAATTGAGGAATCGTGAAGGATCACTGTGTGCAGGAGATCCCCTACACTGCTATGACCATTATCTGAAAGATTCATTAAGTCTATCAAGAATGTCTCCTACCACACAGTGCTCTCCAATATCTTAAGGGAAGGTGCAAAAAACAACCAAGGAGCTGGAAATCTGGTGGGCACCAGTAGGATTAGACAGGATAAAAAATGTGGCCAACAGAGATGGGAGAGAGATGGAAGACAGACATTCAAAAGAGATGGGTACAGACTTCCTCTGAGTCAAAAGTCTGATATGCCAGTGAAAGCTTTGCTTCCAAGACCTCCCCTAATGCTGGCAAACTATGTAGAAATACAGATTTATTGTCCAACCAACACTGTTTTGCCCACTTTACAGCTATGCCTTTCCTCTTCTACATTTTTAAGCTGTGCAGCTACCAAGATAATTCTACAATGTTGAGCTTTTTCTTCTGTATGAAAGGTCTTACCTTGTTTCCAAAAAGACTTAATGTTTTTTCTCCATAGATAAGATTTTATAATTTGTCCTTCCTCATTTACAATAACATTGTAGTTTCTTAATGGTCAGAAACCGAGGGCCTGATATTTGAGTGTTGAGTGCCACAAAAAAAATAATTCCCTGTGAAGTGAACAAGATCTGTGTGTGTGTGCTCAGCACCTTTGAAAATCAGGCTCTCTTGTGCGTAGCTTTCAAAATGATTGGCACCAGTCATATCCCTAGACAGTGTGATCTATATGAAAGCATTCCTCCTTCAAAATCTTGTCACTAATTCCAAATCACATTGCTTCAAGACGCTGTCAAAAATATATTAAATTTCTACATAATCCAGTCCAGTTTCTGTGCAGAAGAACAGTTTAATTTACCCTGTTCAGCCTGGTTAGGCTATTCATGTTCTCCATTCATTTAGGCCAGCTCTACTTTTGGTCACATCAGCACCAGAACAAACAAAATTTCCCAAATATGGTCTCAGGATATTCACCTTTTAATGTCTCCAATCAAACTGCTGTTTTGATGCTTTTCCTTCTGTTCCCCAGTCCTCTTCCTACATTTCATATAGTTTTCAAAGGATCTCTTTCTGTGGTGCCCTGTGAGATTTTCCTCTACCATCTCACAGAGTGCCCCCAAAGTGAGTGGTGATTTGCCTTCTCTTCAGTCATTGTTCCTTATGTGCACCTTTGCAAAATCAACTACAGTCTCTTTATGAATGCAGTGAAACTGTTCTTTCATAAACCAGTATTAGTATTTCACCTGTGGCCTTTCCCTGGAAAAATGGAATGACAGAGGGTGTCACAACAATGGTTAGGGAATTCTCCCTGTTTTTGTTGACTGTGCTTACATTAGACCAGCTCAAATGTGCACACCCACCCACAAGCATATATATTTTAATAGCAAATTCTGTCCAGCTAGTGAATGAAAATCAAAAGGGCTGCACTGCCCTGTGACACATCTACCAAATGCCCAGGAGAAAAACTTAGCATTAACCTTCAATAAATGAATGGATTATATTGCAAATAATAAGATGGCTAAATATAGGCATGATCTATGAATTAAACATTGCCTATCTTTGCATGATGTTAATTTATTTTGGCATATCTTGATGATTGCACTGTGGCTGTGTCCTTCTGAATGCTTTTTAATTGTCCAGTGGTTGTCCTTTGCAATCCAGCTGCTGGCTACAGTAAAATGTACAGTAATCCATGTCAACACTACATACACAACTGCACACACACATTGTATACCAGACATGGGTGACACTTTGTGAGGTACACATAGACAGACAGCACACATGGATACACGGCCTCATTCATTTAAAAGAATAAAACAGAACTCAGTTATTGAACTGATTAGAAATATTGTCAACTGTGTGCAATGACTGCAGACTAAAGCTTTCTGTGCCTTTCCTGACAACAAGTCATTAGCATTTCCCATGCAGAGAAATGTTACACTGTTCTTAGCAGTTAATCTCTTGCATTTGGTCTTCTGTAAAAACTCGAGGGAGGCCTCTGCCAAGAAAAAGCAGCCTTTATACTGGGTGCTCTACAACCACAGAAGAAGAATAAGCCACTGCTCCAAAGGCACTCTAAGGTACAGGAGAGATGAGAACAGGTTGAAATTAAATACACAGAGAAGGGACTTGCCCAAATTCCCAGGGGCATGGCAGCTCCTGTAAGCCTCTGTCTGAGGGCAGGATGAGCTTAACCCCAGACAAGAGATAGGGCAGCCATTGGTGGCAAGGCAGCTTTAGGAATAATTAAAGATGAGAGAGGCTGCTGGAAGAGAGGGAATTTGCAGAGGAGCAATGAAGAGCTGAAAAGCCCCACTGCAGGGGGGTGAGTGCTGAGTCAGGAGGATGTGCTGAACCTGCCCTGGCCAGGGTGCCATGAAGGGCCCTCACACCATGGCAGAGATACCCCCATGTGTAAGCACAGGGTGCACATTCACCTGAAGGATGCTCAGCATTATGAGAACTTTGCTTTTACACAGCACAGTCCCTCTGAGCATGGCCAGTTCTCTGTAGCACATGGCTTTGTCCTTACATGTTCATTTCAAATACAGGGGCACTGCAAGTGCCATGCTCCTTTCAGCCAGAAAGGCTGTTTGATCCATAAACATGCTTTTTACTCTTTTGGTCCTCTTAGATGCCCACCTGTGCCTTAGAACTATTTCTTGAGTAGGGCTTTCAAATGCTCCAAGGGTGCTTGTAACCCTCTCCAGTGCCAGAGTTTTACCATATCTGCTCTTCCCCCAGTCAGAAAATGCATCTGAGAACAATGTGCCAATGCTTTCGCACACGACATCGTGCATATCCCTGACATGGTGTTGACTGTTCTGCTAAGACACATAAATTCAGCCTCTACCACCTTCCCTAAGTTCCAGATGCATGGTAACCTGGAAGGCATGTGCAAAAAAGGAAAAAAAAATGTATTTACCATTGGCCACTGTTAGGGGATACACAGTATCCTGTAAAACCTCCTGGATCAAGCCAGGCACAACACACCCTGATAATCCTTCTTCCTAAATTAATTTATGCAGATCCTGCTCGATTTTTTCAGATACCAATATCAATTATTTGATTCATGTAAAGGAGGGCTGCAGAGGAGATTGTCCCTTTAAAGTGTGTTAACACTTTTTCTATGGTTTTCCTCTTTTTTTCTTTCAAACTCTAAATATGGAATATTGTGCAACTTTAGATCTGCAGGGAAGAAGATTAGCCAGCTTTAGAACATGGCAATGTCCTTCCAAGCAAGTGGCAAGCACCAACTCAAACACACAGCCCTAGAAGATGTGCTCAGTATACTAGTATGATGATTTTTTTTTTTTAATGAAGAGATGAGCTTCCCATTGCTCTCTGTCATGTAAAGCTCATTATGGAGGCCAGTTTCACCAGTTGATCCCTGTGTTTACCAAAACTGTATACTGAGATCTCAGAGAAATAAAAGAAAATGCCAGAATATATAAAATAATAAATATTGGAAATTATATGTGTAATTCATAGAGCAAATTAACAGATATTACTTGTACAAGTAGCCTGCAATGTCCTTAAAAATATTCTTTAACTGAGGAAAAGTTTTCTGACCTTTGGAGGAAATGCTTGCTTCTAGCTATGACTAAAAAGAGATTTCCTTCTTTCTCTGTTGTGTTAAGAATCTTTTCTTCTTATAAAGAAGGCACCACAGTGGTTTATAACTGTCATAAAAGCCTGCAATCCTTTTGAGGTTAAGCTACTCAGCTATTCAACTTTTACTACAGAAACTTTGAAATTCAAAAAGAAAAAATAATGTAAGTTTTTGAAGGACATGTGTTGCTGTAGGTGATCCTGTTAATTAAAAGTGATTGCCTGCTAGGAAATCATACTTTAAAAAGTTTCATGAATTTATTAGAACCCTGAAGGTATCTTTGTATGCACAGGGCTTTACATGCCATTTATGCAATTTTGTTTCAGATCTGTTTAAAGCTTCACTGACGCTCCCTGAGCAGGGAACAGCACTGCCAGCAGTTGTATGTATTTTGGCTAATTGAATTATGTGAAAATACATACTAATGAAGCTTTACCAGTGATGTTTGCTGAGGATAGTTTAAGTCTCATTTTCTTCTATATTAGCAGTATCTTTCTGTTGCAGATTTACCTTTTTGAACAGCACATATTCCTATAGGTTTTTGTGCAGAAACTAAGACTCATTTTTTTTTTGCAGTGTTATTCAGTAAGTAGTTGTGTGAATGTATATGTGAATGCACGTCAATTGACATACAGCTCTCTACAGAGATAAAAAGATAAACTATGATTTGAGATTAAAATATACTAGTTTTTTATTCGGAGAGAACAATTTCAAATGGAAAACTAATTAAGATCTATCCTAACAATTTATTTTTCCTGCTACTAGATTTACAGATTGTATTTTAATTGGTCATTACTTAATTATCCATTTCTGCACAAATCCATCTGGCAATATTCTTACATAGACCTTTCCTCAGCAATGCTTTACTGCCCCTTGACAACGGAGTTTGAGGGATAAATGATTGAGACAGAGCAGTTGTTTACCGTGTGTGGGTTTTTTAAGCTGAACCATGGGAAATATCAAAGCTGAGATGTATGAATCTATTGCACTTGAGATGTGTGGAGATCCAAATCCCTGTGCTCACCAACTGACTGCAGGTAACTCAAGTTTGTGGCCACTTCACAAAAGCAATCAGCTTAATTGCCTAATAAAAATTGCGGTCGGGTTTGCTGCTCTCATTTTCTTTTTCAGGTTAGACATTAGAAAACTCTTTTTTTCCTTTCTGTCATGTCATTTTTGTACTTTATAGTGTACTGCATAAACTAACCCAATGTGCAGGCAGCACCCTGCCTTAGTGTAATATCAAATACTGAAATGTTGAAAGGAAAAAAATTCCTCTGTGACTCTTACCAGCCAAGAAAAAAAGAGCTGAGGAAAGGTAACAGGAGATTTATGAAAGTTCACTGTACACTTTGATGAATGTGTGGGCAGGTAATTTTGCACATGCTTTGGAATATGTTGTCTGTTACAGAGAAATTTATGCATCCCAGAATTGCTTTGGAGTGATCAGTGCTGGGGAGTTGTTCTGACTTGACTGGGCAGTTGGTAATGTTAACATTCATCTGGGGCCGCTGCCCTCTCCTTTGCTGAGCTTTTCCAGATTCACAGTATTTTAAAAAATATCCCAGTACAGCTCTAGACAGTGTGCATAATTAATTTTTTTAAAAGCATATTAATAGCAAAAAGGGAAAACTTTCATTTGGTATAATTAAATTTTTTTTTGTTTTGGTTTCGGTTTGGTTTGGTATGGTTTGTTTTTTTTTTAATCTAGAGTTCTTTTAGATTATTGTGCTTTGTATCAGGACTGGAATTCAATTTTTTCAAGATGGGCTTGCCTAGATATTTCTAAAATTTAATAGTGGCATCTTTAGAAATGTAAATATTTAGGGTTTGAATGTGGGTGTGCATGTCCATGCATTTCAGAGTAAAAGAATTTTGCCTAAATTTTACCTTTTTAAAGGCAGAATCTGTATTTATCTATCTGCCTGCTGTGGCATGAACAGTTTGTTCTGTAATGCATGAATAAGGTCTGTGAATAATAAAGCCAAGAGTTAATACTTTAGAGGATGGTATAAAGTACAGTAAGAAAAACAAATACTCAATGTTTTCAGTCTCCCATTAATATTAGTACCGTCGATCTGGACTGTAATGTCTTTTAGGATTAAATAAAAGTGTCAGTTCATCTGAATGACTGAGTGAATAATGTATTAATGTGCATTTGATGTGCACATTTACGAAGATGTATCTGCCAAGCCCTGTAAAAAAATTGCTTCTACAGAGAGTCCTTCTTTCAGAAATGATACCTCTTGAGGCATTAGAAACAAACAGGGCTTTTCCCTCAAGCTCTTATAGTCCCTCTTCACCATCCAAAGTAATCAGATAAACATTATTGACATGTCAGTGAATTCATCATTAAATAATGATGAATTATCACTTCTATCACTATAATAGCAAGGTGTTTCAGAAAACTTAAATGAAAGAAGGCTGCAGGTTAAGGGGAAGACTTTTATTCAGTCATGTAAGACATGTACATAATGTGGAAGAAAGCATCTGTAAAGACCCCGAGCCTTTTGAAAAAATTGTAACTCCTGATCAACAGCAAAGAAGCATATTTTGCATTTTGTCTTATTTATCTGTCATGCCTCTTTGCTCAGTGCTAGTGTCTTAAAACTGCTTTCTGCAGCAGGAGTCACAGCCAGTTCTACTGCAAGTTCTCTGCCACCAGCACACACTCAAATACTCACCAGCTGTTTTGCTTTGAAAAGAAAAAAAAGACAACCTGGTGCTGTTACCAAATGCCAAGACCCTAGTTGAGATGCAGACAATGTCTCCAGGCTCCCATTATGCTGCCTCAGCCCTGAGCTCTGAAGAGTATCGATAAGGGGCACAAAATAAAACAGGGAAATCAAGAGACGCTGAGTAATAGACCTTTGAATCTTTGTTATTGTTAGATTTACAAATAACACAAACTGCTTTGGGTAGGGAAGGGAAAGCAGTTTGCAGTTCAGCTCTGGCCTTGATACAATATCATTTCTCATATGTGGAAAAAAGCATATTTGAACACTGAGAGTCACCATGGTACAATGAAAGTGAATAAATCTTGGCTTCTGAATTAAAGGGTCAGCCCTCCACACCCCTGTAAAAGGGGTAGCAGTGCTGGTGCTGACATAAAGCTTATCCACCTGAATGCATAGGGCACTATATGTGCATCGAGAGAGAGAGAAGAGTTTTGTGTCCTGAGTATTTTCCATCTTGCAAGATCATCTTTCCTCTGTACCAGACGTTTTTTCATCTCACTTTATATTTTGCCTGTGGCCAGTAAAACCTTATGGTTTTCAACTCAAATGAAGATTTACATTGATATTCTGGATTTTAAATGAAAAGAAACTCTAGATGCTGAAAAGCTTTTTTTGTGTGGATGTCAGCTTGTGTGTGCAATTGTTCAGCCTCCTAGAAAGAATTTATAGTTACTTGCTCTTAAAAGTGGCAGCAAACTCAAAGCATTTTAAGCATAACATACTATGTTTTGCTAAAAACCAAAGATATTTCACCTTAAATGCTCATAATTGAAGTCCCTTCCTGGAAGAGTTGCCTGGCATTCATGCAGCCACAAGGCTTGCTAGTCTTGGTCCCTGGGTGCTTGTCTGTCTCTGAGGGAAGTCTGGTACTGCTGTGCCTTTTCCTCAGTCCTTGCTACATCTCTGCCCTTCATCCATTCCAACGAAACTGTGGTGGCATGGTAGTCCCACTTCCCTGTCCCACTGGTGTCCCACTTGCTGTCATCCCCAATGCAGCAGACTTCAAAGTGCAAAATAACTGGAATGATCAAAAAGTCACTTTAGGGCAGTTGTTTTAGTTGGGTTGTAGACTCAGGTGGACAAAACTGTGTTGCTTAACTCAGGTCACATTTTTGCCATGTCTGAACAAAAATGGGGGCTAAAAATGATAAATTCAAGGGAAAACTGTGGGTTTGCCATCTTTGCATGTCTCTGTAAATACATGGGCTTATTGTGACACTACTGAACTTGGAACTCAGTCCTCCAAACACATCCTTGGCTTCAGGTAGGGTTGTTATCTGCCTGCTTTCCAATCACACTGCCCAGTTTGGCCCACACATAGACTGATCTGTTTGTCTGTAGTGACTTGGGTTTTGTATTTCCAAGGTAGCAACCCTAGATGGAGCAATAAATACTCTTTTCTGGCAACGTTTTTCTTCTTAAGATGGCAGCTTGCATCCCATTATTTTTAAGGTAGCCCACTGAAGCAGGCTGTTGCTTTCAGACAAAGCCACAAGGACATGCTGAATGTGGTTCCTGGGTAAAACACACCATGATTTCCCACCAGACTTGTATTACAGTAGAGGTTTAATCCTTCCCCAAAAGATACGTCTTTCTTGAGACTCAGTTCCAACCAGTAAAGGATGGGTCATTCAGAATTTTAAAAAAAGAAAACAGACATGGCTCTTTGCAGTTTGCAGTCCTGATAGAACAGCCTCCCCAGCCTCTGGGGGATCAGGTAACAATGGGGTTTGATAATACTGCCGGAGTTTATTTGAGGGATGTTGACAAGCCTAATTGCTTGGCAGCTCTGAGCAGCTGTAGGGCCCCTGGCTGGTCTGGGGAAGGAGGGGGGGGGGCATTAACTCTTGGTTTGCCTGTGGGGTTCCTCATCACAGCCAGAACACTGCCTGAGAGAGGGTTACTGTGACACCAGGCTGTGAGAAACACTGTGGGAAAGCAGTTGAGTCTAAATTATGGGAAGGGACTGAGAAAGATCCTGAGGAAGTTACTGAGAGGATGTAACAGTAGTAGAAGAATGGATAATGTATTTTAAATGGATAGCAGGTCTAGAAGTGGCCTTTCTGCACGTGTCCTCTGCACATTTAAAGTAACGTGCAGCAGTGTCAATTCTTGCAATGGAAGCTTTTTCCTGTGTTATCCAGATAGTTGCCTGAAAAAAAGAAGACCAACCAAGGCAAAACTCATGACAAATCATTTCTCTAACAGAGATGAGTGAACTTTCCTCAGCAGCCTCTCCACCATTTATTTCTACTTTTCACTGACCTTTGACTTTTAAAGCAAATTCTACTGAGAAACAGAAGTGAATGGGGAAACATACCCAACACCATCATTGCCAACTGTGATACAAAACATTGCAGATGTGAGGATTTGCATCATTTCCACTCTGTGTTCTACCCAACTGAAAATGGGTCATTTGCAAGTCTAGCAGCAGGTATATAGCTGTAGCATGGCAGGGTAAAGTTGTTTTGGGAGTTTCAATCATGTATTTCCAGATTATTTTAGTGAAAGTGAAGTTCCCATTTTGCATTATAGCAGTGGTTTTGCAAACAATGTAGTTATCTGATGTGGAAAATAAAACACACAATTGTGCAATTGTTTTGGAACACAATAAAACTGCCATTCTCGTTAGGCAGTGACCATTTGATACAGAAATCCCTGAATTATATCTTAAAATTCTGGATTAGTACTTGGCATTTCACCCTTTCATGGCTTGCGCTTGCAAAAGACAGAATAGCCAGAATTTTAGCAGAAACCAAGAAGCCTGCATCTCTCCACCATCACTGCCAAAAGGTCTGCATGGTGTTAGCCACAATATCTTCCTCGTCTCAATTCTCTGTCTGTTGGGAGACAATCCTTGAAATTTGGCATGCATGGACAGCCTTAAGTCAGCCCACTTGGCACAACCACCCCAGGCCCAAAGGGTTTCTAGGATTACTATCTTTCAGAGAGACCCCAGCTGTGGCATACAGTGTTTATGACTTTTTCCTGCCATGTACATAAGCTGTCCACATATCTACCTGGTCCAAAACATGTGTACCATCTCTTAGTTAAGTGCCAAAAGGAAGCACATTCCTTCCCTTAATTATTAATCAATTCTTCTCCTTGATTTCATATTTATTTAAGCATTTAAAATAGTGTTCTATTGCCTACATGCCTATAACAATCCTTCATAACAATTTGAAATCAGGAATTTCAAATCTGTATCATCTGTATGCTCTGCACATGAGATTTTAATTCTTTTTACCAATACTTGGGCTTTATTGCAAGGGTTTCTACCATGAGGTAAAAACCATAGGAGATCTCTGAGTTATTTCTAAGGAATGCCTAAGAAAAGTGAACTGCAAATAGTTATATTATTTTTTGTAATAGTTATATTATTTTTTGTAAGCACCTAAACATTCAGCAGAAACATTTTCAAGGGTTACAAATCAGAAGCTGTTGAGAGCTCCTGCTTCAGTGTATTCTTTTTGGGAATGCAATTCAGACACGCCTGCCGAAAAGATGACTCCCTGAGCTCTGAGAACACTGAAAGCTTCCTTTGCACAACTCATGTGACTTCTTTGTGTTTGTCATTTGGCTTGGATCAGTGAATCCCACACAGTGCATCATTTCTGATAGGAATGGCCAGAAGTGCTTATATATCAATCCACACCGTCTGCTATTCAGGGAATATTTTGGCCACACCTCTCTTTGGTGCAGACGTTTGGATTTTTCCTTTGGTGATTTGCAATGCTGACTTTTATTTTCTTGGCAATGTGTAAACTCTGAATAGGACAGAGCTGTTTTTAGCTGTACATCAACACATTAAAAACAAAGAAATAATTCCCAGTACTCATACATGAGCTAAAGTATAGGAGGATTTTAGATAGCTAGTAAACTCAAGTTGCTTTTACAGACCTTAATGGCTAGCAAGCTAACTGTTCATTTTCCACTGCAAAGTAAAAAATACCCTCCTATCCATTATAAATAGTCTCTCCTTTCATCACTTCTATCAGAGAAGAATACTTTGTCTTTGTTTACTAGGTGCCTCGTCCTCTTAGAGTGCTCAGAGGATTGATAAAAGCTAATCAGTTCCAGCATTTAAGATACAGTAAATGACACAATTACCATCTGTGTATTAATGTACATCAAGGTGATTAATTTGATTTTCTTCCAGCTCAGTGAAAAAGAGCACAGTAAGGTAAAAGGGGTCCTGGGTTTCCAATGAGTATTTTCTCCTGCATAATTTTTTTTCCACCTGAGACAGTTTTACATTTCTTTTTCTTTTTTCTTTTTTTTTTTTTTTTTTAATGCAGCTCTTAATTCCAGGCCACCCTAGAGCATAAGCCACCCAAAATTGCATTTATGCCAAGAGAGTGGAAGGCCACAGCACTCTGCCAGCAGTGTCCATGTGATTTCCAGGGCATAGTAAAAGCCTACAGTGCTATGAGTGCCCTGAGGACTCGGACAGGAGCTGCACATTAAAAGTAATGCCTGCTTACTTCTAGTCCCTTAGGCCACAAACAGCTTCATTCCTAAGTGGCACGTTAAGGACAACTGCTTGAAATATTTCCAGGTAAATAGTTTGAGGCAGCATTAACAGAGATCTGCTCAAAAATAACCTGAACACCTGCGTAGAAATCCTACACCTGGCCTTTTCTCCTAATGCAGTTTAGAGTAGATTGTGGATGCCCCATCCTTGGCAGGGTTCAAGGTCAGGATGGATGGAGCTCTGAGCAACCTGGTCTAGTGGAAGGTGTCCCTGCCCATGTCAGGGGGGTTGGAACTATGTGGTCTTTAAGGTGCCTTCAAACTCAAGCCATTCTATAGTTCTAGGATTTGCAATTCTTCATTTCAGTTGACTCATGCAGACAATGGGGACAACCATAGCAACTCCTGCAACAGCCAGGGACCACTCCAGCCTTCATCTGCTGGTGATTATGAAGACCCTTAAAGGCACATGGTTGAAGAACAACAATTCTGTCATTAACTCACCCTTTGGCCTTGAGCATGTTGTTTACATTCCTGGTATCTTGGGCAAAATGGTTGAAGGCAAGAGGCTGCTGATGGATGGATGGATGGATGGATGGATGGATGGATGGATGGATGGATGGATGGATGTACAGGCCATGGCCTCCTTCTTAAGCAGGGCAGCCCATTACAGTTTCCCTCTGCAAACACAGGAAAGGGATATCCTTAAGTGGACCCAGCATGGCCAAGCGAGCACCGCAGTCTGCTTGCAATCCCCCCGTTTCCCGGCTCTCCCAAAAGCTGTTTACGTGCTTCGGAGCAAGGAGCTTGCTCCTAATGACTCGCTCGTGTCCCTCCGAAATAGTTCGTGGCGCTGCCAGCAGATGTCAGCAAGCGATAATAAAACGCAGTCCCGAGCCTCGCAGCAGAGCGTGAATTTGGGGTTGCCTGCACCCAACCTGCGCTGCGACCTCGGGGCATCCGAGCCATCCCATCACCCATGGCATCGCCATCCCGAGCAGGAGCTGCGACGGCCTGCAGCCTCCTTCCAGCTGCTTTCTGTTGGCGTGATCCCCTCCTAAACCCGTCCTGGAACGAGGGAAACTGCCGTGATGCCAAGACCAGGCCACCCAGGGAAAGGGGTACTGCCCGACAGGACACTGGGGCGATGGGGAGCATCAGGCAACCCGGGCCGGGGGAAGGCAGCAGGGCTGGTATTTTCCCACTAATAAATGAAATGTGGCAAAACAACAGTGCTGGGAAGCCCTCGCTGGCACCTCTTGTTCTGCCACATACAAATAGCCAGTGTGTCACTGGATCTGCCGACAAGCCACTGCTAAGAAGAGCAGTGAAAATAACAGCAGAACCAAACTGTAAAGCTCTGTCCCCAAACTCTCAGTGTACAGGTTTAAGAATCGCCTCAAGTGGCAAAATAGCATCACAGCAATCCCCGTATAACGGTGCTTATATCACTGTGACATGCTTTTATATCGGTACAGGATTACATTTTAGTATGGCCAGAGCCAGAAGTGGAAATGGAATGCATTCAACTCAATACTGATCCTCTTCATAACCTCAAATAGATCTGCTGACACTTCTCAGGAACACTATTTAATGTAATCAGGAGGTTTCATATCAGGACTTTTTATCAGCTGTTGGGTATAAGACTAGTTTAGTTCTTACTGTGGTTTTAGTGCTCCAGGCAGAAAAACAGATCCCAGAAAAACATCCTGCAAGTTATTTGCTGACTACTGACTCAATCCTGGCCTCACAATTATTTGCTGACTACTACCTCAGTCCTGGCCTCACTAGCAGAAATAAGGGTGAGGCAGCAAATTCTAATTCTTTGTGCACTTCTTGATGAGCAACTCATCCCCTCATCAAGGAAACTGGAGCCGTGTGAGTGTTGAAAAGGCATGTGGGAAATTGCTGTCCATTTGCTGCAGGAGGTTGAAGCAAATATCACAATGAAGCTTGGAGTAATCTGTGTTTGCACTGAGCTCCAGAGGCTTTCAGGAAAGCAGAATGAAATCAGTGTCCTGCATCTGAAGTTTTGAGTAAACCACTCAAAACTTCAGCTGGAAGCAGACAGGTCAGCACACACACAGAGGCAGTGCTGGGTTTAACTCTTCTATGTGGCTCTTTGGAAAAATACATACTTTTCTCACTCAGGGCCACACATCAATTTGTTACTCAGATTTCCAGCCTTTACAGGAAGACAGGAAGGCATCTGATTAAAGCAAACAGATTACAGAAGCATTTGATTAAAAAGCAATTAAGGAAACTTTTTAATAAAATTAAAAGACGCTCCAGTATCATCATCTGGCCTGCTACCTTTTGCCTAATTTTCTTCTTATTATTGGGCTTTCTTTTCAAGTTTCAACTATTCACAAAGAAATCTTTCTCACATAGCTCAACCCTCATATTTCACTGAACGTGTTTTTCTGCGCTGGATAATTTACATTTTTTGGCCCTGGTTTGAAACGCATTTCAGGTGGTTTGGAATTATCTGAGCCTGAAAATGGATTGGAACCTATGCAGAAAAATATGAGTATGCCAAAGGCTTTGCCAGCTCTGCCCCAGCTGTCTGAATTGTCACCAAGCACAGAAAATACTGTCCCCAAAGGACTTGCTCCTTGATATTTATAGGCGGCTGAAGTGAAGCAAGAACAAACCGTTCTGCCCTGGTCCTCTCCGGGAATTCTCCAGGCAGGCAGTACTTCATCTGTGCTCAAACCAATGAAGAAGATGGATGAGAATAAGAAGATGGAAATTCATCAGTGCAAATTCTAGATGATGTCAGGAAATTCCCTACCCATAACCTGTGAAATAGGCAATGTGGAGATGGGGCTGGAGAGCATCTAGAAATACCTGTGCACTGGATTTAAGTCCCTTTGGATGGACCAGAAAGTCTAAAGCACAGGTTACAGAAGCTCTAGAAAGACCTATAGTTTCAGGAGTAAAGGATATAAGAACGTTGCTGAATAAGATTTACAATATCAGATTTGGAAATCAAGAAAATTAGGTTTAAAGACCAATTTGTGATATCTTACATCTTATTAATTGCAGCAGCTGATTCTTCAGGTTCCCATGTTGCATTAATAAAAATTCACCTAAAGCCAAAAGATATCACTAGCATTAATGTTTGCCTCACTGAAACCAGGCAGAGCAGGTTCCCACAGAGCTTAGCTTGGTATTTGCTTTTATGCTACATTGCTATTGCCACAGTAACCCCAAGAAAACATGAAACCAAGGGTGTTTGCACAGGTGTATTTGTTATTGGAGGGTTTCTCCCGAGGGCTGCAGCATGGAGGAGTGAATACAGGTGTTGGAGGCCAGCAGGGCCTGACACCCACAACACGGCTCCTTGTCATCCCACCCTCTCCCCCCTGCCCCTTACCTTCCTACAAAAATACCCCTTGGACTATTTACTGCAAAACTCAGCAAGGGAGGCTGTGATCTGAGAGGTTTACTGGTGCCAGTGTGAGTTTTTCCACAGGGTTTCCACAGGGTTCAGATCCAGTCCTGAGGTCATTATTCCCCTATCCAGCTTATTTTGCTGTAAACTAAAACATGTACTTGCAGGATTAAAGCAGGTGTTTCAATTCTGTGCCTGAACAGAGAAACATTTAAAGGTGTGCATAAATGATTTGTGGAACTAAGGCCTGGAAACTCCCAATTTCTCCTCAGCATAAAGAAAGAATCAACAGATGACATGAGAAGTTAGTCATGAAGTTCTGAGAATTACCTGGAAGGAAATTCAGGGAGGAGGAAAAAAAAAAAAAAAGAAAAAAGAAAAAGAAAAGCAAACCCAAAACTCTTCTGTAGCACTTCATTTTTACAGAAAATATCCACAGCTTCCAGAAGAATTTAATCTATTTTCCAGTATGCACCAGAATAACAGTCTTTCTCAAAACACCAGCACAGATGCAACATCAGATGCGATGTTCTGACAGTGCAGGAAACAACCTTTGCAGTCCAGCAGGAAAAAAGGTCAGATCCTCTTGTCCCTCTGTCTGCTCAGAAAACCCTCAGAAAACGCTGCTGTAAGAACTCTGCTCAGGTGTGAAAACTTTCCCTGTCCCATGGCTGTTTTTCTCTCAGCATGAGGAGATGGACCTACCTCAGCTACTAAAGCTCTGAGCCCAATCAATGCCTGGAATGATAATGCAGAATATATTTAATATATATTTATATTGAGTATTTTCAATATATTATTTTCTAAACATTTGATTCTCAGCTTAAATGTCATGTCATGTCCCTTCTCCTTTGATTACAGATATAACCTGGAACTGTGAGTTATTTCTTCAGAATCATATATTTAAAATTTTTAGTGGGATGTTTGTTACCAGGAGGAGGAGTCACACAGTTTCAGCATTTCACACAGTTCCTTCTAACTTACTATCCCCTCCTCACACTATTCAGGCCTCTCACTGTTCCTTTCTTTGTCTTGTCAGATTTCTCTTTCAATGACTCAATTAACTCTGATGGAAAGTTCTTTCAGCTGTTTTCTTTACTGCTGCTCTATCTTTTTTTCCTCACTGCTGCTCTATTTTTTTCGAGACAAAAAAAGGGTACATCTCAGCTGCTGATGCACTGTTCCCAGCAGCCCATTGTATCCTGGAAGGCAGGCATTTAGGAGGCATTTAGGAGACAATGTTCCTTCTCCCATGGAAAAGGAAGCACCCATGGGTTTCTTCAGTTTTTTCCACGGGTTACTGGAAGTCTGTTATGACTTCTGTCCCCACCTCTCTTTGACCACTCTGAAGTCATCCTGAGCCCAAACCTCGGTTCAGGAAGGGTGAGCACAGGTCCTTTGGGAATCCCAATACTCTGTGTGCTGAGGGGAAATAACTCAATGTGCCATAAGGCATGGAATTTTAAGATTGTTACAATTTTAGAGGGAATCCAACAGAACCATGAATGGCAAAGGGCTACTTTGTGTACAGTAATATTTTCCATCAAGCAGATGTCATCAAATGGATGGAGGTATTGGTGTTGCTGTTTTGCTGATACCTCACACTTCTCTTAGATTTTGCTTGTGTTAAGCAGCAATCCAAATATCTTTTTAGCTATGTTTTATGAGGTAGTACAGGTTCAACATGCACTTTTGAATCTAAAGCAGTAAGAAAAATTATTACTTGTGATAACTGTAATCCCACTGCAAAGGAATGCTTGAGAGATTGTAATATTTACCAGGAAGGTGAGTTTTTGAGAGAACTGTGGCCAAAACTGAAGCAGGATCAAAGAGGAAAGACATCAACACTCATTGAGGCATTTAGATTTATATCATGAGCCTGACATAAACTGGAATTTACCTAAGGGTCTGAAGAAAAACCAAATAATTCCTTAGAGCAAAGCTGTCTATATTGTCTCTTCATCACATGTCATAGTGAGTTCTGTGATCCCTGAACAGATGTTTTTAAAATTATATCCTTCATCCTGTTTATATAAAAATTAACATTTAAAACTTGGAAGAAAATGCAATTTTCTATTATTATACTCCTACAGTCTCAGACAGCTTTAAAATCACCAAAGGTGAAGTGGAATATAAGCAGCTACATGACCATGACTATGACCATGCATCTGTCTAAAGATTACAAAGGGAGGTAGAACATATCCATAAAAATATGGATTATGGACTCATTCTTCTAGAGGACACTCAGCTTCTACAAATTTCATTAAGGGTTAGATTGTGATACTCTTATCCATTTCAAGTGATGTCTTAATCTTTCATTCCAATGGGATAATTCAAATAATTAGGTATTATGCAACTTGAAAAAGGTATCACAATCTAACCTTAAAAGCTGAGGGCTCTCAATGCACCCTGGCACCAGGCTCATTGCCAAGAAAATTAATGTTAGACTTTTGAGGCAAATAATATTCATTGTTTTCCACAAATCATATTTTCTATTATATGAGAAATTTCTTAACTTATAGACTAAATCCTTTGAGGGGAGGGGAGAATAGCTCCAGTTTCACTGCCTAAGTGTCTGTTCCATTTAAAGGATATTAGCTAGCCAAATGAAAAATGCATGAATCAATCAGCAACCAGGACCTTGATCTCCGAATGAGACAATGCTGAGCTTTGAGATTTATGGTCTTGCTTCCAGAATTCCATTATTTGGAGGAACAACAACAATAACAATGGGAGATGACATCAGAATAACGCGTGTTCTTCTTTTCTTTTCTTTTCCTTTCCTGTTGATCACAAGATGCTGACTTTATGTCATTCACCCCTGTCAAATGAGTAAATGTGCAGGGCTTTAAAACCTCACCAGATGCATGCTGGGTTCAAAATAAAATGACAATATCTTGAATGGAAGTGCATTATTGCCACTTGCATTTTGCACTGCTAATTAGTTTAACCACAGAGCAATTGGCTATTTCTTCCCTTTTGCCTTTATTTCTTCTTCAAACAAAACTTCTTGTGATTTTTGCACAGAGAAAACACACTGGTGGGAGTCAAACTGAACTGGTGTAAGGCAGACAAGGATTTCATTCTAACCACCCATGATTCTTGTTTTCTTGTCCCTGTAAAACTGCTGTTGTCCCTTGATTTTATGATATCTACAGTGGGTGAACTTTCTTCAGACATTGCCTGGCAAGACCTGACATAAGAGGCTTAAATGCTTCTGCCACAATACCAAAACCGAGAGAAGGTAAGAAGGGGATAGATTTACTGGAGGAGGCAAGAGGGACTCTCATTAGCACCATCTGGACACAGGAACATTCACAGCTTATTGTATCTTATAGTGAAAATATGGATACATTTGAAAGTGACTGTAAAGATCAGATTCAAACTCAGCCCTAAACTCTCTCCAGATGAGGGGATTTAGAATTTGTTCAGAGCCTTATCTTGCATGAATGGCTCCTTTCTGGGGCTGTCTCCCTTCTGCAATTATCATGGCATGGCTCAGCCAGTGAGGCAGGAAGGAAGGATAAGGGATATATCAGAGATAGGAATGCCTTTGCTACCTTACTTCAGTAACTTACAGGTTATCCAAATCCTTGATATAATTTTAGGACACATCAAGCTAACCAGCTAAACCTCCTTCCCTGATGGCATGATCCTCATTTGAGATGACAGTGAGTTTAATACAGAATACATCAAGTTAGGGAGGTAAAGAAAAAATTGAATCACTTGAATTTCCTCACCTTTCAGGAGTAACTCAGTAACTGGTTATCTGCAATGAAAATGGCATCCACAATGAAATCACAGCCCTGTATACCAACTTGTGTATAGAAAAAGGTAAATTCTAGTGTTTAGCTGCAAAAACAACCACCTCATTGACATAGAACTTCTTCTCAGCAACTTTGTGCATTCTCTTGCAAATAAATCAGCACAGAACATTATTTACTTATTCAGCTAGCAGAGAGAAAATCCCTCCAAAGAAATTGGTGTATGTGCTTGCCAACACAAAACAATGCCTATTGGGGTGCCATCTCCAGTATCATGAGCAAAAACATACACATAAATCTTAGACCTGAGGTAAATGTAGTCATAGAACTGCTAGTAAATCATTACTTCTTCGTTACTAGCTGACACATTGCTGTGAAAGTGTGAAAGTGCTGATCACTGAACTGCAGCAGTGGTGGTGTTTGTAGCCATGAATGTATTGTGTGATCTTCTTGTTCTTTGGAGAATGATCCAGTGGGCCACAGTCAGAACAGCCTTCAGTTCTTGGTAAGGAATCCACACCTCCTAGCAGGAACACGAATTAAACCAAGAACAGTTTCTTCCACAGATTATTCAAACTAATATTTTAATCCCCTTTCAGCTTCTATATGCTTATTACTTCTTACTTTTGCATTTGCTTTCCCAGAAAGACATCTGTTTACCATCTCAGGATACATTTTACAGAACTTATGATGAAGACTATGAGGAGAAAGCAACTGCTTTCCATACTTCTGACATGATACAAAAGCCACTGGAGTCAACCTAGGAATTTCTCACTGGCTTTGATAAGTTTAGGATTAGACCATTTTAAACATTAGATTTATGTTTAAAAAAGACAATGGAAAACAGCCATGAGAAAATTTGGAAAATAGGGTGGCTAAGAAACCATCTGTCTTGGAAAAATAGTAGATTTAATATTAAAAATATTTTTAAAATAGACTTTTTTAAAAGGCAGGCATCCATTTTGTATACTTTGAGTAATTTGTTGTTGTTGTTGTTATTATATATTATCATTACTGGGGGTGCTTGCTTAACAAGAAATTCTTATGTTTTCAGAGTTCACTTGCTCCTGCTGTTTATAGGAGCAGTTTGCTGAGACCAGCAGTTCTCAGGTCATTTATTTCAGACAAACCAACCTCTCCCTGTCTGGCCACCGCTGCTGTCCTGAGTGATGTGGCCATATAGAAGGCACTTTAATGTAGGACATCATGGCATTGTCTGGTGCTGGGTAGCTGATGACTCAGTGCCATTTCCAGGGAAATAAGTGACAGAAAAATCCCATCTTTGTACCTCATACATATCCAGGTGAATCATGTTTTGGAGAGAGAGAGGATAAGGGAATGGACTGTACTCAAGCTCAAAGTTAATCTGTAACCTTAAAAAAAAGGATCCCCATGCTACATGGCCTTAAGGAATTAGAAAGTTTGTACAGCTTTGGAAAGAAAAACACAACTCAGTGTGAGGGGAAACAGTAAATGCAAGCTGAAACTTGTTCCCATTTTGTGGGAAAGCCTTCCTTTTTGACATCGTCTCTGTTCTGAAACAGAATAAAATTTGTTACCAATTTTTCCTTGAAGTTAAGTGCTACCAGAGAAAAAGTATTTAAGATTAGCCCAAATGCTTTGCTTTGACATTGAAAATTTTAAAGTGTTTGAATTAAAATATATTTTGAAATTAAAATAAAAATGTAACATCTTTAATTTGGTCAGGTATTTTTTTACATTTTTCTTATAATTAGATTTCAAAGGGCTAACATTTTCCATATAAAGTTTTCCCGAAAAGTTCCTGACAGGCAGGGAAAATAACTGGGCACAAGTACCACAGAGTTTTTAGAATACACCCCACTGCAGCAGGTAGCTGCATGTACACTAAGGCTTTGACTGTGCTGTTCTAACCTGGTCTCAGCACAGAGTTTCTTTACCTGCCTTTGTTGCTCCAAATGTTCTTTTAGACCGCTAATGTGAAGGAAGGGTCCTTGTGGCCCTGTGATGACACTCCTTTATTTATCAATAGATGTCCACTGGAGAAAAAAAAAAAAAAAAAAAAAAGTGACTTCAGTGGCCCCCTGCAGATGGAGGAATCTGGAGATCTGAAGTTAGGTTTCCCATTTCAGTAACATATTGTACTAACTTACAGTGGCTCTTCTGTTAGCTAAGAGCATCACCCAGCTTCCAGCACGGCTACAGCTGCAGGAAAGGGCTGGCAGCTAACACAGTAATGAGTAAGTATCTATTGAGATTCACTCATTACTATTAATTTCCCCATTGCTTCCAACTGATTCAGGAACTACTTATGGAAATTCTTCTTCTTCTGTCTTGCTGAAATCCAGCGCTGTTGCTGTCAAATGTGCCAACACGCGCAGCAATGCTACTGTGATAAAATAAGTCCAATTCTATCCCAATCTTGCTTTCCTAGGGAAGAACAGAACTCATTAAATAATTATCAACTGTGACAAGAAAGTAGCTGGCCAAACACTTGCTGCTAATCTAGGCATGACAGCAGGACTATACCTTTCAAACCAGTAATTAGTTAGATGAACAACAACATAAGTACCAGACAATGACACGGAAAGGACTGTCCCTAAAGGACAGATCCATTATTCGTAGGGTTCAGTGTTTGTGTGACTTATGAATGTTATTTTGCAGTATAAAATTACATTTCTCCTCTGCTGCCTTTCTCTTTGTTTTCTGCACATTGTATGGAAGGGGATAGAGAGAAAATCTGGAGCTGAAGCCATGAGAGAGCAGGTGGCAGAAGCTCTGCAAGACCTTCCTTACATTCATGAAATGAGGGTGGGTGGATAGATCTCACAGTAGAGCAACACCATCAGCCTGCACCCCCTGTCCTGTGTGGATAACAAATCTGGTACTTGCACCCTGCCCTTGTTTTCTGCTTGGACTGATACTCACCCAGTATAGATTTGTAGATTAGATCTGGTGATCCTCATGAGCTTCCTTTCTCAACAGGTCAGATTCTTAGGTGGTGTAAATTGGTGTAACACAGCTGAAGCCTATGGAATAATACAGATTTATCCTCAGCACACACCAAAACAGCAGTAAGTGCCAGAGGTGTTGTCCTACCAGATAAAATAAATCAGAAGCCCAAACTGCTACCATCAAATGTAGAAAGCAGGATTACGATCGCACGTACAGTCGAAGCTGAAATTGCACCCAGCCAAACTTGTTTTCAACGGGACTGTTCCAGTGCTTAAAGTTAAGTATACACATAAGTGTTTGCAGGATTAAAGCCTTGGTTTGTAATGACAGAGCAAATCCAAATAGAGATGGATTAGCTGGCAGGGGGCAGGTGAGGTGGTCAAAGGCACATGCAGTTCATCATATGGCTCTGTAATTTACTACGCGATTATCACAACTACATATTTGGTGTGGGGATATAGATATACATGCACACATGTATACACAGAGCCAAACTTTATTGGCACAGAGGCCCCACAGTCATTTCAAATTTAGACTCTGGGCTGCACTTGTTCCAGGACTGTGTGTCTATTGCCAACACACTGAAGCGCCTCAGGCTTCAGTCTGATTCTTTGTTTGCTTGCCCATTAAAGTTCTTATCCCACACTCCCTTTTGGCAGAAAATTTTGTTATTTCTGCTTTATGCTGGCCTAGGCCCTTCTCTTTCCTCTCTTCCTATTAACCTATAGTAGTGACAGCCAGGAGCAAACTGAAGCAGCTGGTTGGAGATGCTACTATCAGACTGAGAAACAGCTGTTGTGCAGAGGGGCCACCCTGAAAAACTTCTATTGCAGCATTGCTGGGCTGTAGTTTGGCCATTGCAGTTGGGGAATTGGGGAAGAGAGCACTTTCATTTTCAGATATTTAATTGCTGAAAAATGTAGGGGTGTGTGCAGCATCTTTATTGGATGTCACACAGAAGTAATGCTTTCCAGGTATTTTTTGGCACTTCGCATCATTGTCCTCTTACTGCCAGCATGGAATGGCCCCATGTTGCAACTCAGTGTGCAACTGACTTCCAATTTTTCTGTTTAAATTAATATTTACCAGTTGGTTATTTTTGGCAGACTTTTATTGATAGCACTGATTCAAAACAAATAGCCAAATTCTACCCTTGGTTACAGCTTATGACATTTGGAGTTAACTCCACTTTTACCAATGCCACCAAGGGCAGCCATGGTCCTTTTCCTGCCTTTTTGTAGTATGACCTTTGCTCTGTCTTTACCTTTAGATGAGAGTTAGGCTGCAGTTTGAATAAGCTGGAATACAGCATTGAGTAGAGCTCCAAAATGTATTGACTGGGCACTTCTTTAAGATATTTAATAGCCCCTGTATCTTACCCTTCAGCAACCAGTCACTCCAGAATACTATCGTGTATGTGCAGAAGAAACTGTTGCAAAAGCACTATAAATGAGACCTTTGCTATCAGCCAAAAAAAATTAATTACTGGAGTACTTTTGTATCCATCAAAAAATCAGGTGGATTAATCACTTCAGACTTATTTTAGTTATTTCTAAACTAAAGATGTAGCAGAGTCATTGACCAGGGCATAGGACCTACACTTGAATAGACCCAGAGCAAGTGAGACGAAGCTGCACAGAATTTTCTGTTTGTCCTGCTGTATGTTTGCCTCGTGAATCCAGGATGTTGACATGAGGGAAAACCTCAGCTATGTCTATATAGAAAAGCTATAAAATGGCACAGCAGTGCCTGTGTAGTTGGCATGTGGGCCCAAGAGCTGTTGCATTCGGCTCACATTAAGAGCTGTGCTTCGAACCACATTCCTGTTTGTCATCTCAAGGGTGGGAAACCGCCAAAAGAACAAAGTCAGCCACCAAGGCTGCCAAGCTAAGTTTGCTGTGACATTGATAAATATTCAAGCCAATGTCTTTCAAATGTTATTGTGAATCACCTTTCCCTCCTTCCTTCCCCTGCTTCAGTCATCTTGCTGGCTCAGAATATTGACCTTTGTCTCAGACCTCAGCTGCCTTCACTTTATTGCATATGATTGCTATTGTCTTTGTCTCTTTTATCCGCTTCACTGTGTCTCATTTTCCTAAAGTATCTGGCACCCACTTTTCCATAACACTGTTCCTTTGTTTCAGGAAAACATAATTTCAGGAGGCAGCAGAAATACAGCTCCAAAGGCCACAGGGTGACATCCTCTCTCACCTGATCTTTATTCATATCGGAGTTTAATGGTACTTTTTTTTCCATTTCTCAAGCACCCTGCAACACCCTTCCTCCCTGACAGGAAGGCACATTTTAATTCTCATAAAAATGCTTTCCGACCAATCTTCTGTTCTTCAGAAGTTTCAGAGACCTCTCTGTTAAATGCTGGTTTTCTCATGTGGATGGACCTGTTGACCTGGTTGTGGTTTATTGCTGTTTTGACGTTTTTTTCTCCTTCCTAGATTTGGAAGAACTTAGACCCTTTTGTCATTTCCAATTCCTGTCTTCCCAAATTCTGTTTTGAATATTGTGGTAGGAACAATTAAGAATTCTAAATATCTGACCTGTTTGGCTTTCTAAAAGTAATATTTTTAACCTAATACCACCAATCTTGTGTTTGTGGCTCATACATAATCAACCTGCCCCAGATACCATCAACAACACAAAAAAAAAAAAAAAAAAAAAAAAAAAAAAAAAAAAAAAAAAAAAAAATTTTTTNAAAAAAAGTAGTTTCTCTCATTTCTACCAACTCAGGCAAGGATGCTGTTATGCTGTCCTTTATGTACACTTTCTTAGCTCCCTAGTGCACTAAAAAAGGGCCCTCAGTCCATTGAAATAATACAAAACCTCAGTTGCTGGTGGTAGTGGTATGTGATTTCCTGTGTACGTTTTACACCAGAAGGTACAGTGCCTATTGTACGTCCCCATTTAGAACTCAAACACAATGGCTCATGCAGCTGCATGGTGACCTGCCAACAAAGTTTAAGACAGCATAGACTTCCACATGAATCTGCAGATTAATGAGACAGAGAACTATCTTCTTTTTTTCCCCACAAAAGGCTACTCGTGCATTCAGAACGTGCTGCAGACTAAAACCAAAGTTCAGCTCGCCACAGGAGTAGAGAGAGAAGAAACACGCACAGGATACACTCAGAAACAGCCCAGCCCTTATGGAAAACTCCTGTGGAATTTAACACAAAACGATAACGATTTCTACAGCTTTTTTTTTTTCCCCTACCATCCTATAGCTCAGATACCTCTTCTATTAAATTCTATACAATGGCTCAAAAAACTTCATATAAAAGATATAATGCTCCATAGGTTTTAGAGTAATTTTATAGTGTTCTGTTACATTTCTATAGGACCCCCTTGTTTCTATTCCAATTATGTTATCCAGAACTTTTCATAAAAGGCCTATCTTACAACAGGCCATTTCCCTCTCTTTCTGTTTTTCTTTAACAAAATGTGTAGAGATATATACATTACAAGGTGTGTTTCTTACAACTCCATGATTTTGGGCATATTAAATTCCCATACGTGGCAAAAGCATTATTTGTTTTTCGACTAGGAAGCTGAGGAAATTAGTGAGAAAACTGTCAAAGCCAGACAAATATAAATTTACAATTGCCTTATCTTGATTAGGCCAATGAAGCAGCACTAGTGTGGAAGAGGGAGAAAAAAATGAGCTTTCAATCTTTTTTTCCTATAATTTTGAAGTAAAGCCCAAACTATAAACACTTGCAGAACTGTCCTCTCAGGACTTTATGTTGAAAGGTGAAGTAAGTAGAGCAAGGGTTAATTCAGCTCCCAGAGAAAAGTCTGAAGGAAGTGTTTGGCACATCACAGTCCTAAAATTATGATGTAATTCTTACACATCTGTCTTTTTGGAATATAGTGGTTTTGTCTTGGGTGTTAATTCATTTCCATTTCCAAAATAATTTCTGTGATTTTAGGCTGCTTAATATCTGCCAGTGGACAAAGCCAGTAGGTACCTCAATGGTGATCTGATACCTTTATAATCTGAAGGTGCTAATCCTCTGTGGAAAGATAGCTCAGACTATTGTTGGAGCTAATAATTAGAGGCCAGATTATTCCAAAATGGACTGGAGAAATGACAGCAATATAAATAGATTTTTTCATTCAAAAGGTCACCAATTAACTGTGTTATAACAACACTGGATTCACTAGTCCCTGTTTGGCATGGCCATGGCTCCAGACATGAAATTGTCTTCATATACATTGTTCAGAGGGGAAAAGGAGCACATGATATTCCGTATGGCCTTATGATGAGCAATAAAAATTACAGTGACTAAAGAGGTGTTGTCTAAGAAATAAGTTTCATTACTCACTTTTTGCATTGACAGAGTTAGTGACTAAAACAAGTAATTCCACATCTATGAAGGCAAATGCTGGGTATACTAAGAAATGTATAGAAGACTAAAAGTTAAGGTAATTGAACCAATGAAGGTCACACGGTCTATTTTTTTTTTCCTCTTCCATAAATTTCTCAGAGTAACTGTGTTTTGATCTCAGAGAGGGAGGAGAGGGAAGCTTAAAGCAAAGTCACAAGATTTAGCTTATCAATTTGAGACAACTATTTTTAGTCACTGATTCTTGACACAAGGATACCCTTGCCAGTTTTTATGGCTTGAAGGGAAGGGATCCCAGAAAGGTTTGATAAAATGAGAATGTCTTTTAAAAGGACATGTAGAAAATACAATCCTCCTTGAGTTGATTAACTTCATTTATTAAACAAAATTTTGTGTCCGTTTTGACTCATCAAGAGCTTATTTTGTTCATAAGAATGCCTTTGATGGTATAAAAAGGTTTCTGAATACATGAATCACAATTCAATACCATCCAAAGCATCATCAGATGTCATAAAAAGGGATAAGTTCAAATTCCCTAAGTGTTAATGTGGACTGTGTATCCACTTATTTTTATTATAAAATCTTTATTTCATTCCTGAGATGACTATATTATGTCTTACTGCTTTCATGATTGTTTCAATTCATCTAGTTCCTGCATACATTTCAGAACTTTTCCTTTTTTACATAACTCCCTTGAGAAGCAGCTTTGCGTTGACTCATTTTCTTTCTTTTCCCTCTTTAAGAAAGTTTTGTCTCTGTGGATTTTCTCTGAAGATGTTTTGACTGATGAGCTGTGATTTCAACACTGTTTCCCAGACTGACTGAGCAGTGGAGTCTCATTCTCTTTGTGAGTGTGTTTGCTGAAGTTGCTGCCGTGGTCCAGCTGAACACAGTTTTCAACTCTCAGTACTGCAATTCCAGTGCATCTCCTGTTTTCTGTCTTTCTTTTGTTCCTTAAGATATTTCTTGAAGTATGGAGAATCCCTACTCCCCTTCTAGCGCAGGAGGAAAAGTGTCATAATAATCTTTGGGAATGCAGATTTCTGTTCCTAGTTTTCTAGTGTTTGGAAAAAATCCTGACTTTGTTAATGCAGTCGTTTTCTGGGACAGAATTTATGATTGATATATTTGTCCATGAATTGCTGGTTTTATTTATTATTATTTTGATGAAACAGAGTAAAATAACGTGTAAATACATCCACAAAGTTCAATGAGGCCAAGAGCAAGATCCTGCATATTGGTCAGGGTGATCCCAAGCACACGTACAAGCTGGGGGATGAAGGGATTGAGAGCAGTCCTTCAGAGGACATGGAGGTGTTGGCGGGTGAGAAGCTCAACATGACCTGACAAAGCACCCTGGCAGCCCGAAAGCCAGCTGTGTACTGGGCTGCATCAAAGCAGCATGGGCAGCAGGTCCAGGGAGGTGACTGCCCCCTCTACCCTGCTCTGGTGAGACCCCACCTGAGGTGTTGTGTCCAGCCCCAAACAGAGGAAGGACACTGATCTGCTGTAATGAGTCCACAACAATGATCTCAGGGCTGGAGCACCTCTGTTATGCAAAGACAGGCTGAGAGAGTTGGGGTTGTTCATCCTGGAGAAGGGAAAGCTCCAGGAAGACCTTACAGAAGCCTTATGGATCTAAAGGGACCTACAAGAGAGATGGAGAGCAACTTTGTATAAGGGTAGGTAGAGATAGGACAAGGGGAAATGGCTTCAAACTGCAAGAGAGTAGGTTTAGATTAAATATTGGGAAGAAATTCTTTACTGTGAGGGTCGTGAGGCACTGGAACAGGTTGCCCAGAGAAGACGTGGATGTCCCATCCCTGGGACAGTGTCCAAGGCCAGGCTGGATGGGGCTTTGAGCAACCTGGTCTAGTGGGAGGTGTCCCTATCCATGGCAGAGGTTTGGAACTAGATGGTCTTTAAGGTCACTTACAACCCAAACCATTCTGATCCCATGTAAACAAAACAATTTATTTTTTACTTTCATTTAATATTTGCACCAAACCTTTGAGTTGATCTAAACCCATCTGTATTACCCAGATCAGTTGCTGAATAGCCTCATTTTCTCTCTAATAGATTGGGGTTTTCCAAATTGTTGTTTTAAAGAATATTTGCTTTTCCATCTGGTCAATCATATCTGCCATACTGGTCCCTTTACACACTTGGGCCCTGAAGTTCATTTACCCTCTGCAGTCCAGGTGCTCCAGCTGCATATGTGGATTCTGACAACTCCAAGTCCCACACAGCCTTTCTTTCTCACCCCATTGAGAGGCTTATCAAAAAACCTGCAAGGCAGTCACACTTAAGATAAAAGTTCTTACAGTTTTATCACTATTATTATTATTAGTGCTACTGTTATTCTCTTAACCCTGAAAGCTAATAGGCATGGACAATGGACAAGGGACATGTGAGTATTTATCTAAAATCTACTTGTCTGTATCTAAAATACTTTCACAGCACAATTCTCCATAGTGCTGAATACCTGAAATCCCTGATCAGTTCACACTTATTCTGTCTCCGTTCTGGATCATTCCAAGAGCATCCCCAGAAGAGTTCAATGGATGTATGACAGATTGTTTCCTCCAGAAAGCATTCCCAGAGGCAACAGGGACAAGACTGCACCATATTATCTCATAACATCCAGCCCTTCAAGTATTCCCTGTGCCCCATCCCTGAGCTCACAGAACTCTGCTCCATGGAACCAGCACCACAGGGGCTGCGTTAGTAGATTCAGGGACACGTTATTCCATAAACATTGAGCAAACACCAAAAATTAAGAGTGCTCTCCATGGGCCAAAGGCTCACTAGCCCAGGCCCAGAGCAAAACTCCCAAGTCTTGACTACATTTTTTTTCTCCCATCTGCTTAGTGGATGCCACACAAGCTAAATGACCACCAAAAAAAAAAAAAATGTTTCAATTAATGAGAATTCCCAAAGCCACAGATTGTAATAAAAATACTCTATATTTGATTTAATTTTCAAATGCACTCTGGCGCCTAATACAGAGGTGGGAGAGCACCACATTTCTGTATAAACACATCTGGAAGCCTCCCAGCTGCTGCTGGTGTGATACTTCTCACCACAGTGTCCGTCTACAAATATTTAGTACTCTGCTGGACCAGCTTTCATCTTTCAAGAAGTAAAAGCACCTGTCATCTGATGATGGATGGTGGCTCTTGTCTCAGCAAAATCTGTGTGTTCTCTGCTTCTGTCCATGAAGAAAAGCAGGCACAGAAGGAAAAGCAGAAAACGTGGTTGACAGGGAAAACACCCACAACGTGGACATGAATTAGCCTGCTGAAAGACAGGCTCCTCAGACAACAGGGAACCACACCCTGTAAGAGGGAGCTGGTATACTCAAAGAAGGCTCTTTGGTTTCCAGAATCCATCCACTGAATGGTTGTCTTTTTTTTTTTTCCATGCATGAAATTAAACGAGGACAGTAAGGGAAGAAGGTAAGAATAATATTAGTTGCAGTTCTCCCTCCTTCCTGCTGTTACTTCATTTTGTTGGAGAAGAGATTAGGAGTAGTGGTCTGCAGCAAAAAGGAAGAGAAAGGAAAATTATGACATGCAGGACACTGGAGATTAAGATATCTGTATATCCAGCAGGGGGGGGAAAAAGGGAGTATGTGAAGTATATTATACACAGAAGAAATCCCAGCAGTGGAATTTGCCAGGAACTAGATGAAGGTGGTAAAATCATTAATAATGAAGAAAGCCATGTCCAGTAAATATGTCTCTCCTTGATTTGGAAAAAGCAGGATAACAGCAGTATCATATCAGGCAGCCAAAGCCTTTTTCAGTCCATTAGTAACCAAATAGGATGTTAAATATCTACTTGTGATAAAAACCTGTAATTCATCAGGCCCAGATAATTTGCACCTGAGGAGTCTGAAATAGTTGGGGGAGGACATTCTTCCTTCCACATGTTAATTTTTAATGGGTCTTGAAATAACACAGAAATTCCAGAAGACTGGATGAAGACTGATGTTTTGCCAGTATTCAGCAAGGACGAACATGATGACCTTGGTGAATGCACGCCAGTGAACCCAACTTCAAACTGGAGAGGAGGTGAGGGGGGAGCAAAATAATAGAATATGGGATTCAACTGATAAAGAATGAAAGGACAGGAAGTAATTAATGCCAGTCAGCATGGTTTTATGGAAAATAGGTCTTGTCAGACAAACCTGATTAGATTACAAATTTGGTTAAAAAGGTAACTGCCTCAGTGTGATATACTGAGACATCTGTAAGGTATTTGATTTAATTTTGCAAAGCATTCTGATTTTTTAAAAAATATTGTACAGCCCCGGTGAAATACCCCCTAGCAGAACAATGCTTTTATTAAGCAGCAAATCTCAAAAATGTTTTATCTCTGGGAAGTCATCACTGAATACAGATATTTTTAGCATGGCTGGGAAAGGGTCAGTCTTAGGCATAGCATTTGAGCATTTTTGTAGCTGAGATAAGTATAAATTACTGTTGATTGTACTGCTAATGCAATCTTTGCAAAAACAAATAGAAAAGTAACCAATATGTACATAGATGTGATGTTACATCTTGATACAGCATTGGTGTGGCTACTGAAATACTTCACATTTTCAGTGATTGTATGTTTCACAATGCTGAAAAAAACCCCAGAGGTTTAAAGAATAGCTGCAAAACTCATTGTTAGAGCTGAAGAAAATGCCTTACCGTGAGAACTTTATAGAATATGGAGATATTGCTTTGTTGCAGTGAGTAAATACCTCCACCAGCAGAAAAGCAGCTCACATACTTTCCTTTTTAAGCACCCCCAGTGTGCTTGGAAAAAAGAGTCAGGCAGTCTCAGGGCCCAGGTCACCCTGAAGGGCTTCTGTTTCCACATCAGTAGCAGGATAGGTTAAATACAGCCTGGTGGCAATGGGGTGTCCCTCATGTCAGGAGGGGTGCCTGACCTGCTACACACGGCAGCACTCGTGTGGGTCGTCTGCATCTGTGAAGGCTCCAAGATTTTTCTCTTGCTTGTACTCCCTCTCCAAGTAAAAGGGCAAGATAAAATGACCCTGGATAATTCAGAAAGTGTCCTGGCCAATTATCCTAGGGAGCCTCAAGGAGTTATCAGAGGATCAAAGACCCTTCTCTAGTCTTCAACTCAGAAAAGTTGCAGCTAGACAACAAAAGGAGAGGCAGGGGAAGAATGTGACAACTTAATGATGCTACAGTAGCGCCGGGTAAGATCCTCAACTTGAGCAAGCAGGTGCCACTCCTTCAAAGTCAGCGGAGAGATGCTAATTTACCCCAATGGAGAATCTGACACAATATGTTTTTTTATTTGCTTGAGTCCTGCCGTGGCTCCATAAGCAAAGGTTAATGCAGGTCTGCCAGGGGCAGGCTGGAGTTAACACAGAAAGGCAGTTGTGAGGTTGCTGATTCTGATAAAAGCAAATTGTGAACTGCAAGCATCTGAGTGTTGAGTGTCACATTCACACCTAAATGCTGCCCTTGCCTGTTCCCCACAGTCATCCAGCTCTGTCATCATGATATGTTCCTGAAACCACATTTGTGCTGCTGTCACTTTTTGTCTATCTATAATGACATACTAAAAATGCTTGTAAACTTCAGATAAGTGGATTACAATAAGTTTAACCAAGGAAAATCACTTCCATATATTAGGCAGAAACTTGAGTCTTTACTCTTCTAGTTCTGCACTTGCAGTAGGGATGTTAATACTGATAAAACTGTAGGAGGCACCTGATGGGTGAGGGCAGTGAGGAGTTTGTTCTTTTCATGGAAAAAAAAAAATTAGGAACCTCTTTCTAGATCTCTGGGTCTTTAAAGTCACAATGTCTCTAAAAAGAAGTCAGACATCTCCATAGGGTTGCCCATCTTCTCCACTTCCACCAGTCCTCTTTGACTGGGAACAAAGTTCTGACTATCAACAGAACCATGGCATCTCTAGAATATTTTTGTTTGTGTTTCAGTAGTGGGCAATGTCAACACTGTCAACATGTCAACAATTAGTGGCACAGATGTAGAAGATAACATGAGGACAGATTTTGAATGTCACACCCAGGCCCCTCCAGGGCTGGGAGCACATCTGCCTGGAGATGCATCGGTGACACACGATCCTTGCAGCCCCCACTGAATTCTGAACTCACTGCCATCCCTGAACTCCCTCCCACCTTGCAGGTTATTTCCTAAAAGTGATCAACTGCACTTTTCTTCTTTGAAAGACAGCATTTCCCAGCTCCTGTTGAGTTTTTACATTCACTCTTAATCTCTGGCTTACAATGAATAATGCACTCATCTGCTAAAAAGGTGCAGATCTGAGCCCAAACTACCCATAAATTGCAAAGATACCTAACAGCTGCCTAGTTACAGCAGGAGAGAGTTTAGGACAAGCCATGAAATCTACCCACAAAATCTATTAAACCAGCTTATGCTGAGTTTTTTGTTACTTACACTGCACTGTGGGATATGCTTCCACCTGTCCCTGTTGTGAGTACCTGTACTGGTGAGCTGAAAGCAGCTGATGGTACCAAAAGGTTCAGGGGAAAAAAAAAAAAAAAGAAAGAACAAAGGATAAAAAAGACAAGGTTACTATGCCAGATCTCTCTGGATATAATTGCATTAAATATAGAAAAGGTTATATACCGTTTCCTCTGTCCTTTCTCTCCCCATAGGCTGCTGGCCTATGATTGTTTCTTGTACCTACCCTGTAGCTGATTTTATTGTTTATTCCTAGCCCGCTCCCAGTTTGCTCGGGGCCCTGTGTCTTAGCCAGTGACTCCCTGCTCCCTTTCCAAGTTCAGAACCTTTCTGGCTAAAGTCTGCAGTGACACGTAACACAAAAAGACAGCTCTGGGCACAGGGCATGCAGCCGTTCCTGGAGAGAGCAGGCTGCGGTTCGGCGGTACCGTTTCTGGAAGATTAAGTGATTAAGCCTAACTAAAAGTGACTAACCGGGATGGATCTTTTCCTGTCAAACACAGAAGGTTTTCAGCTCCAAGGTTGTGAGTGAAGGTGAACAGCTCTGCTTCTAAAGACTCCTTAATTTTAAGAAATTCAAAGACCCGGCATGACACTTTGTTCTGTGACTTTCTTAAACCTACACCCTACTTCACATTCTTTCATGAGCCATCATCTTTCTTATTTAAAGCAGACACAACGGAAGTTAAAAAAAGACAGAAGAGATGAGAAGTACAAGTCTCTGCAGATGTAAGGTATAATTTAGCAAAGTATTTTATCACCCAATCTTGCCAGGTCCTCAACACGTTCTGCAGGCACGGACTCCTCCACTCATCTTGTGAACAGTGGAGAGAAAAAGACGCCAGTCTTTTTCTGGTTGCAGGAAACTCCCTGGTGTTGACTGTTCATTCAGCTTTTGCATGCATATTTATATGGCTAAAGGCTTGAGAGTCTTCATGAATTGATTACTAAGTCTGTGTTTTGCAATAAACCATTATTTATTTAGGCATTCATACTGATTCATAAAAGCCCACGTTCAGATTTTCTGATGAACATGGTATGAAAACACAGATAAAATAGGGAGATCCAAAAGAATATGTTTTATTTACAGGTTTTGTATAAATACAGAAAACAGGGGATGGGATAAATACTCTAACAAAGTAGTCACCAAACTGTTTTCATTAATAACTTATCAAACCAGTTTTATTTTTGAAAACATCCAAAAGCTATGCAGGCAGCTGGTTGAATTTCTCCTGGAGGGTTTGAATGGGACTGCAGGCCGGTGCTGAATTTCACTCTTGTGAATAAATCCATGCATTATCTTTTGGAAAGCAATATCTTTCAGGGTGGAATAAAGCCTATTTAGTAAATTATTATTTTTGTTTTTAAAACTAAATGACTCTTTATTAAAAAAGAGACCTATTGAAATTTGAATTTTTCCTCATTACCTGAGGCATAATCAAATTGTCAGCTGTTTTACAAGGGTGATAATGTGAAACAGGAGTTTCACATTTGCCATCATTCCAGCTGGTTCCCCCCAAAAGACACCTCCTCACTACCTTCTCATCAGTGAACCCACACGATCCTAGAGAAGCACAAGTTATTGTTTAGAAGTGATCTGATAATGAACATCAGAGAATCATTATGGTTGGGAAACACCTCGAAGGTCATCGAGTTGAGTGATCAAGATCATAGATATGAGTTGTTAGACTTGTTATTTGAACACAGCATAATTTGAGACATAAATTAAATGCTGACTTCTGGAAAAAATGTAGGAATTTACTGTCAGTGTGACCAGGATTTCGCTACTGGAGTATATCATGCTATTTTCAGATTTCAGAAGCAAGTGCTCAATCGTTTCATTTTATTGATGTAGAGAGAAAAAAGCTGAGAATATTTCAGAATAACACACAATACACAATACAGCAGCTGAAGAAACAGCTGGGCATTTTAAAGGTGAAAATAAAGTATATGTGTTTACTAGGTTTTTTTTTTTTTTAACCACTTATTAAGAAAATTTCAAAATCAAGACTAGTTATTTCCTAGAAGTTTTGCTCTACTTTGAGCAGGAATTAGTTCAAGGAATTTACTAGCTTGTGCAGTGTAGGAAGTCATAGTAGATGGGTTTAGGAGCTGTGACTCTATTTGTTTAACTATAATGGATCTACAAATTAATCAAACTGGATCGACCAGAAGGGCAGTTTCCCAGTTAATGTTAATTCATTCTTAAAATGCATACATTATCAATCACTATTTTAAAATATACTTAGATATAGAATAGTCTATAATTAAGAGTCCAGGCCTTTGAGCTTGACATCCTCAATCTACACTGAACTGGGATGTAAATGGCAGTCCTCATGCACTAGATGAGGTACTTGGTTAGATACTGCTCTTATTACTTTAACTGGATACCCTAATTCCATCCCTGTTGGTCATGATCAACATCTAGCTCAGTTGTTGAGAGTGATAGGATGTTTTTCAAGGACTGAACCTATTTTCATTGCTCAGTCTTTCCTTGTGAAAACAGTGATGTTTTAATTATTTCAAATAATGCTGGTCCAGAAAGATAAATTATTTTTGTAGTGGATCCACTAATGTCATCATGTTATGATGGATGAGAATATCAGAGAAGTTAAAGATATGCAATTGGATATAAATTAGTTATATGGAATAGTGTATTGTTAGGGCCCTGAGGGCACAACTACACCTTAATCTTCCAGTCCAGCTTCCCTGGGGACTTCCACCCACCTTGTCTCCTGCTGCCCCTGGGACCTGGCTCACCCCGACCGTGCCTGGGGCTCTCAATTAACCTGCAGGGAGAGGCTGGGCTTGCCACGTTCTCTCCCTGCCCTGGTTATCTATCCAGGAGGCCACAACACCTGAGCTCCCTGTGACCTGAACTGCAAACCTGCTCACGAAGGAGGTGCCTTGATCTAGGAGGCCTTGCTGCTCCTCTCAGTGGCACTTCATCACCCTGGTGTGAAATGAGTTTCAGATTACCTCACTAACTATTCTGTATGTCAGTAGTAATGCAGTCAGTATATTCCTCGCTCACTGTGTTCCTCTAGAGCTCCAAAGGAGAAGCTTGCATGGATAACAAGCAGCTGCTCCTGAAGATACTTAAAGCTATTCCCTGAGAAAACGATGATCTTCACAATATTACTGCATAGCAATGGAGCATGGAAGTGTTTCTTGGTCCTTTGGCAGACAGAAATCTTCAGAATGTGATAAAACAAAACCAGCCACTTCCTATGGCACAAGAAAATTTGTAGTTAGGCACATAAGTTAAAAAAACANGGCGGCGCCGCAGCTGGGCGGCCTGGAGAGGTTCGCCAGCGCCGGCAAGGGCCGGGGGCTGCGGGCGCGGCGGCGCTTCGCCGTGGGCGAGCTGCTGCTCAGCTGCCCGGCCTACGTGGCCGTGCTGACCGTCAGCGAGCGCGGCAGCCACTGCGACGGCTGCTTCGCCAGGTAGGGCCCGGGCGGCGCCCGGCGGCCGCGGCTTCTGCGGGGCGGCAGCGGAACTTTCCCCCTCCTCGGCTCGTGGTGCTGTGGCAGCGTGGAGGGTTAAAGTCAAAGCTGGTTTTCCCTGCTCAGCAGCTCAGGAAAGAGAAAGGAAAAGAAAAAAAAAAAAAGTTCTGCTCTTCCCGTGCTCTGGCGGTCACGTAGACACGTGCGTAACCCTCCTCTCGCAGGAAGTTTCATTGATCCGTCTAGTTTTGTAATAACTTCGTGTTCGCTGGTTTTAATGAAGGTTTGATAAGGGAGGAAGGGTCTG
>VXBC01010525.1:124488-140157 GCA_013399945.1 Ploceus nigricollis | reverse complement strand
TTTTTTTTAAATTTTTTTTTGGTGGCCAGAATTCTCTCTCTCTAGAGGGACATGTTCCTAGAGTAAAAACCTGAACTGCTCAAACTGAGTGTCCCTAAGTCTGCTAAAGCTGATGCTCAACAAAAGCTTGTCTGTCTGATAAGTTAGTGAATTGGAATCTTTCCTGCCTGTTGGTGTGTGGTATGATGCTGTAGATATAAAGGCCTTTTTTTGATTTTGTTGATGTCTAAACTATAGTATGACGTGCACAGGTACTAGCACCTCACTCTTGCTGGTGATGTACATCTGGCTTTTGATTCCCTAGTTGATATAACACTGTCTTCCATCTTTTGGGCCCTTCTGAGTCAGTCTGATGGAATTTATGAACATTGCTGAGATTGAATTCTTTGACATTCTTTCAAAATTACCTTCCAGCACAATATTCTCTAGAAACCAGTCTCCACTGACTGTACATGCTACAGACAGTCTGCATTGCATCTTCATCCCTGTCTTGTTCAAAGGCACTTTTCAGCAGTTCAGCAATTCTTTGTGAAAGCTAAAAAGGATATCTGTGCCTTGATACTGAATTTGTAACACTGGAATGTACAGGAAATGTGTTCCTTTTGCCTGCATGGATGTGAGACATCATGAGACAGTCATAAAAGGCTAGGGCTGTATTTGAGAACTGTCATGGTATTGTTCATTTCATGTTTATTTTATAAGTTAATTTTTCCCTGTAAATTCTTTTTTTTTCCCCTCAATTCAGCTAAAAATTGTATGCATTCAGCAAGGGCATGGTATCATTTCAAAGGTTGGTTAGTACCTTGTTAGTCAATACAATGCAGTTAGACAAATGTTTACCACATGAGGCATACTGGGATAAAAACCCAAAGCTTTTAAGCTTGCTGTTTTCTTACTTAAAGATGTCCTATACCACAATTCATAGGAATTCTTGCTCATTGTGGGGAGAGGTGGGTCTATGAGGGATGGATCCATGCACACACACAGGCTTTGGCACAGCTCCTTAATGTTCCTGTTTTGGTCTCTTATTTTGCTTTTGGGATGGATAGCCACATGTTTGGCCTATATTAAGCTGGATGTTTGTGTAGGTGTAGATTCAGGGCACATAAGAGTGGAAGTTGCCTTTACTACCTGTCCTTGCTGTTTTTAATGTTTTGTGGGATGAATCTAGTCTGGGTTTGCTGGGTCTTTGTTTTTCCAAGCCCTAATCCAGGTCTCTTTTAAAAGGGATTGTGATTTCCAGCAGATTCACACCGTCCCACTCTCCAGTTTCACCTCCTTGGAGCACAGGCCTGTTATTATAATAGTGGCTTCCAGCCCCCATCTGCAGCTGTTCAGGAATTGACTTCTTATATTATAATAATTTTAGTCAAGCAGGGAGAAACCTGTACTCATTTTTTCTCTTTAGAAATTAGCTGCTGAAACACCCTGAAGAGAAATGTTTTAAGACAGTTATGTGGTTGCAATTTTGGTCTTGGTGAACTTGAACCAGCTACTGGAACTCCTCTTGCTGTTATTAAGCATGGCTATCATTTATCCCAAAGAGAGTGGAGATCAGCTAGCCAGTGTGCAGAAGGAGGTGTTTCTGTGGTGATTTTCAGCATTTGAAATATATTTTGAACAAACCATTTATGGGTTTTTCTTAACATGTCACATTAAAGGTTGCTGTAGTTGGTATTGCTGGAGTGAGTGAAACAGGTCTTTTTAACCAGCTAGTAAGCCTCAAAATGTAGTTGCACACCTGTAATTAGCATTAAGCAGGTGTGTTTTAAATGGGACCTTGTAGAAATTGCCAGCTCCTCTTTGTTAAGATGTAGAAAAAAATACAACATTTTTTTTCTGTAATGATTCTGCACAAAAGGATTTTGACACTGCAAGATTGCACTGGGTGTCTGTCCCCCTGTACAAAAAGTTTTCCAACGTATTTTTCTTTGGTAAATGTCTCTGTGAACATGTTAAATGTTAACCTATGAAAGTCAAATACCCTCTATAGCCCAGCATTTGGTAAATGATGATAGGGAAGGATGGCTGTGAAGATATATAAAACTTCTACCTTCACTGCTTGTTGAAAGGCTGTATCAGAGAACTTTACCAATTAATATGAGACATCAGAAGTTGCCTCACTGAAATTCAGTTAAGGAGTTGGATGCCATTTGATCACAATTGGGCCTTAAGATTTTGAAGAAGTGAGCTTAACCCCTGCACTGGCTTGCCCATAATTTCTCTCTGGTATTTATGTGTGTTTCTTTTCAATTGAGTGAAATAGAACAGAGTTTTTATTTAGTATTGAAAAAGCCCATGTGAAAAAGGAGGTATAAGAACATTTGTTTGGACATGAGTTTTATTTTTTTTTTCATATTATATTTTGTCACTTGTTGTTTTTCTCCTACGGTGAGGTATAAGACAGTGTTCTGGGAATCAATCCAGTAGTCCTGGATGGCAGAGTCTTTTTGAAGAACTTGGTGAAGAGGAGTGTTCCCATGCTTTGATGTAAAAGGCATAAACTTTAAAGAACTTCCTTTCCAAAAATGTTGTCACTCCTAAATGAAGGGGAAGATATTGTGGATGTAATGAAAATAGGAAGAAAATATCATTAATGTAGCATTAGGGATTCAGCTAGAACAATGCTACTTGTTATAATTCAAACTACCTGGAGAAAAATGTGGAAAAGAATGCAAATACAGTCCTGCTGTGATCGCAGGGAAAGCTGCTGTCATGGTGTGTCTATCCCAGGTATTACACAGTCATCAGAACTCTCTTTTTTTTGTGGTGTTTCAGGCTTTTATCTCATTTTGCACAATTCAGCCGTATCTTGTCCCTTTAACCTCCCTACCAGTTCATATAACTCAGTATGATTCTGCCTGGGGAAAGATTTTAATTAACGATGTGTAAAGAATCAAGGGACAAATGGATGTTTTCTTAAAAAACACTGCTTCGAGACAGGCACGTGCTTTTGCATTTTGATTTTTTGTTTTATCAGGTAATTTCTCCTGATTATTTTAATGGGTGTGTATGGATGAGAGTCCTGCAAAGCTTCAGGTTCAGTGCCTTCACTTTTTGAACAATCATACTAAAGTTAGTGGGTGTCCTGGGTAAGCAAGAAGAGGTGAGAGAGGAGATTTCCCTCTGTCTCTTTTTAGCCTTTAGCCTGTAGATTCCTAAGCAAAGGCTGTCAGGAATTTTCCAGAAAATGTTTTGGGGCATATGTAGGAAATGGGTCTCTCTGGGGATGCATTTTGTAGTGTGACAGCTGTAGGAGAGTTGAGAGTGTAATTTCACATGACGTGATTACAGTGTAATATACTATTTTGGTTCTGGTCTGTATTGCCACATCCTCTTAGAATATTTACACTGGAGCTTATTTGAAGCAGCCTGTATGTAGGTTTTTTTGGAAATACCATACTGAGATATCGATAACAGCAAAGTTGACATTGTGAGAGCTTGAATACCCTTGCAGTGTTGCACTGCTTCAAATCCTGCCCAAGGCTGGGGCAGGTATTGACCTTTCTTTTCCTAATAAAATAACCTCCTAAAGCTGTCTGTGCCCAGGAGACTTAAAATAACTGTTTTCAATGGAAGAAATTCTGGTGTAGTAACTCTGAAATTAGTAATCTTGGCTTTTGTTCTGATCTGCAAATCCTGTCAATGAGCTGACCAGCCAAGGCAGGAGGCACTGAGGGTCCTGATTCCCCTGACTGTTTCCTGCTCTGGGGTGCTGTATGTAGTTCCCACAAAGAATCCATCTCCTAGTAGACCTGTAGCATATCTACCAGTCCTGTGTAGATGCTTCAGACAGCCTCCAGTGTGTCTCCCTGGTGTTTCAAACAGCTCTTGCCTTTTAGTCGTTAGGCAGCTGAGGGAAATTTTTCCTTCTGTGCCACTCAGTCACTGTGATGGGCCATATTGGTGGGTTTTTAAAATTATTTCTAAAAATTGGAGGTGAGTTGGCCAACACAGGGTTTGCCATACTGAGTGAATCACAGTAATGGGATTTAAGAACATTCTGTAAGGTGCTAAAAGATTTTCAAGTTTTTACTTACAGATTTGTGGGATTTGTTGTGAGGTTTTTTTCTCTGCTAGTGTTTTCCACCAGTTTGAATCTGGTATGAAAGCAAAATTTGGTGCTCTATAAGCAGACAGAACACTATAGGTCTGTTCTAACAGTGCTATAGATGTGTGTTTGGGATGAGACATAGCAATAAATAACTGCGTTGCTTGAATATTTCCATGTTTAAATGAATTAATACAATGAAACTTAATCCAGTCTGAGGACAGCCTCTGCTAGTACAGATTGTTAATATGTGATTCTGTGCTATTGTTTGGAACATTCTGTGGCCTTGGGTGAAACTTGTAGAGTGACAAAAGCCAGTGAGTGCCTTGTGTCATCACTCCTGTATGTTGTTACTGTCTGTTGAGCTAGGAATAGGCTATACATTACCTAAACTATATTCTGTACATTTAACTAAACTGTTTGTCTGTATTTGTGTTTTTTCATTGTCTAGCTGTACTTTTATGCTTCAACATTTAAGGAAAAAAATCTGATAATTCCATCAGAATGTTTGTGTTTGACCTTACAGTCAAATGATAAGGCTTGATTGTGAATCCATTGACTTCAGACACATTACTCCTGATTACACCAGGGTCACCTTATAGTGAGGGGCCAAGGTATTAAATGGAAATGAACCCAATGAAGTCATCAAGCTCAGACCTACTGCATCCTCACATGCTTGATCTGAACAATAAGAACTGGTGATTTATAAATCGTGTTGTCTGTTTGCTTCTTCGTCATTTAATATCTTTTTTTCTGTTGAGTAAATGAAGATGTTCTGACCTCAGCTCATCCCTTGTGAATTTGTTTGAAAAAAAGCAGGATAGCTGCACCCCTTAAATGTGACTCAAGCTTTTGTTCTGATTTAGTGAGCGTCACCTTATTTTTTAAAGGAAACACATTTCACTTGACCTCTAGGATCTGCCAGGACTTGCTTCATCCCCTTTTTCATAAGTTTATCTCCATGGCACCTTTTTTTTTTTAAATTTTTTTTTCTCTGTTTTCAGAAGGAAGACTGGCCAATGCACAAGCTGGAATGTGCCTCCATGTGCACTTTTGGGCAGAACTGGCATCCCTCAGAGACTGTGAGGCTAACAGCAAGGATCCTTGCCAAACAGGTGAGCAGAAGGCGAGGCTTGGGAGGTTTGCTCCTGCTCCGGGTGCCAGGGAAGGCAGGAAAATGAAAATTGACCGACAGTAACTGTCCCTGCAAAGCACACACACACACACACAAGTTTCCTGTGTACAGACAGGTGTAACACATAGCTCGAGCAGCTGAATGATCTGACCATCAGACCACTGCAGCAGGGTCAGGGCCAGCGTGGTCCAGCTGGAGACTTTTGCAGGAAGCTAGAGAAAGGCTAGTGAGGTCTTCAGCTGTAACCTATGGCCAAGGTACTGCTGAACAGAGCCTGGAAATCTTTACTGATGGTTTCACGTTGGTGTTTCAGCCTCTGTTCTGGTACATTTGAGCTCTTGGTTACACGTGTGGGCAAACACCAAGACCACACTAATGAAGAAAAAGAAGAATAAGATTTGGTATTTGGGTTTAGTTCCAAGGGATGCTTCTGGAGTTATCTGGCTGCAGGCACTGATACTTTTGTTAAGCAGTTGTCTGTTGTACTATTTTTCAGCTACAGTTGCATAGCATTGTGTAGCATATAACTCCCAGTACATTTGTTAGTCAAAACACCTCTGAGGTATTCAGGTATAAACATTTATGATTTTGAGTTAGCTAGTGAAAACCAGAGTTTGAGAGAGACCCTTGGTGTTTGAAAAAAAGAATATTGTGAGTAAGGAAAGAAGATTGCAATATCAACCTCCATTTCAGTGTTCCTTAACTATATGGATACTGAGGGTAACACAAGTACTTACAGGGAGGGGATGGGATTTATGAGTTTCAAGGTTATTGTGCTGTGTATCTTTGTAGAGCACTAAACTCTCTCTGCAAAAACAAGTCCTCTTTGAAAGAAATTTTTGTGATTGAGGTCTGCTTATGTGACAAGGGCAACCTGGATACTGTATGTAGGGAGGATTTTGGTGGCCTGCTGGGAAGGTAGCTGCATCCTTGCTGTGTGTGTAGATGTGTGTGCATGAATGTACACGTGTGTGACTTAATTAAAGCGCCGTTTGGGGGTGATCCACAAACAAAATCGAATGTTTAATGACAAAAAGTCGTTGGAGTAAATGTCTGCTTTTATCGCTTACAGGGAGGGGGGAGAACCCTACATGTCATATAAAAGCTAAATATGCAAACCACAGTCCCTGAACCTCAGCTGCTGGGCCACCTGCAAAGCCATATTTAATGGCCAAGATTACAAAGAAGTGGCCTTAGGCCAACAGTGGAGCATTGCTTTTGAACTCTGTCAACAGTCAGTTTATTCACTTTCCTCAAAGCAAAGCCTGTCTTCTGCCTGCTTGCTATTGTTAGCAGCTTTCTGGGAGTCTAGAACAAAGCAAAATGAAGCAAATGATATATTTAAAATACTGTTCAGTTTATGTATATAAATTTGAGAGGAGTTCATCTTTGGCTGCCTAATTTGTTGTGGAGAGAATATTTCTATGCCTTTGGTTAGGGCAGTCAATTTAACTCATTGCTGTTCATCAACTCTTATAAATTCCATAGACTGTGGTTTTGGATTTGTCTTACAGGTAGGAGTTCCCAAATTCTGAATGAGTACACAAAACTGCTGAAGTGAAACATTAAAATATTTTCTTATTTTTTTCCCCTTGTTGTTAGAAAACTCACCCTGAAAGAACACAGTCAGAGAAGCTGCTTGCTGTAAAAGAGTTTGAATCACGTAAGTAAAAAAAGCTTGCAGGTAAACAGAGGTTTTGACTTAACTATATTAATGATTTGTTTCCCCGTGGCTCCCCTCCATCAACACCTTTCAGAACATCCCGCTCCTGCTGGAGGAAAGGAGTAAACAAAGAGAATTGTGGTTCCTCATTTTTTTGAAAGTACAATGCTCTTCTTTCTTTCTTTTTTTTTCCTTGGCTGTCTGTGGGAGCTGTGAAACAAGGATGAAAACCTAGACAGAGTTAGTTATGTAGCATATATCCATCTCTTTCTTCTCTGGTATTCTAGTGTCTTTTGAGAATTGTAATGTTGCAAAATTAAAATAGCTGGTATTTGTTACCAGGAGGCATAAAATCAGAGAGAGCACAGTTGCTTGATGGTGACAGTGACTAAGGGGCTAATTGCAGAACCCTCTGGACTGTGCTTCAGTATCTGTCACTGCCAGTCAAATCTGACATGTTATATATGATTCCGTGTCCTAAATGCTCTAAAATAATGTAAAGAAGGAGATAAGGCAATGGCTTCTTTTAACTGGAAAGCTACTGTTTACATCCAGTAAGGCTGAGATAGAAACTGACCGTCCTGGCACAGTTTTCACCACTCTGTTGTTTTGTTTCTTGGTGCTGAGCATAATATACACAGAGGCAATGGGTCATATATTCACATTACTCACTCTGATGGCTTCCAAAACCTTTTACAAAATGCTGAATAAATGTACTCATTGCTAGGACTTGAGGTAGCAGAGTAACCAAGCACAGTAGTCTTATTTGCTTCCTGAACAAAAGCTCCTGTCATTGCTTTTGGGACAACTGGGGGAACAAGGGGGAAAAATGCCAACATTTAACTTTGCCTATGGCAAGGATAGTTCTACAGGTAAGTTGGCAGGATTGAGGTTGAGGAGAATGGTTAAGTTTCTGTGTATTCTTCTGCATTGCAGCTTGTATTCAATAATTTATTAATTTGGGAGATAAAAGGCTGAAATGCTTTTTTCTGTTGCAGTGTCCCACTTGTCCTCTAGAAGCCTTTTTTTGTTATCAAGCACCCCTGTTCCTGCTGGTTTTTGACTCACCTCACTGCTTAGCACACCTTTATCAGTTGTCTTACGCTTTGCAGCACCATACACAGGACCGGAAAAGGCACCTGGCTGTCAGCTGGAAGCTCAGAATTTCTTATTTCTGATTTGTCTTCATTCTCATCAAATGGTCCCATTTCATTTTCCTTAGTGTTTTTTGTGACTCCCCCATCATTCACATCTGCTCTTACAAATAATTTCCTCTTTCTTTGACTGTTGTACAGCCTTTTCTCTCCTGTATTATTTTGAGTTGAAGAGAGCAGGAGAGAACTAGTAACACTGACACTGTGAGAGAGTGGATTAGGAAAAAGCTTCCAAACATTCTGCTCTTGAGGTTAGAGAGAGGGGACCAGGAGCATATGGTGGATCATCTAGCTTACTCTGCATGGGCCAGGTAGGGAAAGGTTCGGTGGCCATGGCTTTGTCTAGAGCTTGTCATGGGCCTGAGGGTAAATCTCTGAAGAAACCCATAATGGAATACAGTTGGCAGGTGTGCCAGGACATTTCCACTGATGTTCCTGCTGTCTCCTAGATGTCTGAACTCATCTATGTTGGTGGTCACCCCCCAGCCCATGGAGATGTGGGCACTTTCAGGCACTGTTTGCTACCTCCTGAAGCAGGTACCTGCAGTAGGGCAGGTGGATTGCATTCCTGGGCACCCTCATGTTATCCTCCTCTTGCTGCAAAGGGAACCCCTGTAGCCAGCCCCAGTGTTGTTGCTAGATCCCTATCACATGTGGCCACAAAGAATTGGGGCTTCTGTGCTGGGAAAGACCACGTCTTTTAAAAGCAGCAGGGATAAGCAGCCTTAGCAGCAGTTTGGGCTGGTTTGTGCTGATAAGGAATAGGTCTGTATGAGAAAGTTTCATTACAGAAAGCATGCTTTCAGGTGGGTGATGTTTAGTGTGAGCTCATGGCACAGTGGGTGGGACCATGTAGCTGGTAAGGTTGTGTCAGACAGCTGAGGACAGCTGTCCCCAGCTGAAAGCTTCCAGAGGGCCAGGGCTGCTGGGCTGTTTGCTAGAGTTCACAAATGTGCTTTAAAGACTACAACCCTTCTCCTAAGAAAGTAGTCTGTGTCCAATTATCTGCTAACCTGAAGATGTCAGAAAATGCTTTTTAATCTTTCATGTTGGGCATGTGCTGGACTCAGTGATCTTGAAGGTCCCTTCCAACCTTGTGATTCTGTGATTTTATGTTCTTGTAGCGAGCGCACGTGTGGCTTCAGCAGAGGCAACGTTATGTTTGTGGAAGAGCAAGCACTTCTTGCAGTACTTCCAAGTGGCCTGTCCCTCAGGGGTTTCTGTTATAGTCTGGGCCTCTTCTAACCTAAGGCTACCTGGAGGAGTTTTCCTGTTACTGAAATGAAATGTATTTTTTGTCCACAGACCTTGACAAACTAGACAATGAAAAGAGAGAGCTGATTCAGAACGACATTGCTGCTCTTCATCACTTTTACTCAAAGCACTTGGACTACCCTGACAATGATGCCCTTGTAGTTCTCTTTGCACAAGTAAGTTGGCTAGAACACAGCCTGCTTAGGTGGATGGTGCTGTAGGAGTTTAGCCTTTCTGAAAGGGGGAGAATGTTAATGGCAATGGAAATGGTAGCTCTTTGCTTATCTTAGGGACAGATGACTATACTTGATGGAGATCTGCTTCGTTGAGCAGTAGTGGCTGGATGTGCTCCACTTCTGTCCTGAGGGGAGAGACTCTTGTCTGCAGACTTTCCATGAGATGCTTCTCAAACACTGAAGAAAGGGGGAAACAGCCTTTAATAAACCCTGTCAAAGTTAAGCTTCTTGTGGGCCAAACATAGTGTGGCTGTTGTTGAGCTAACATGGAAGGCTGCCGGCCTGAGACCCTGCAGAGGCAAATCCTTCATTCAGGCTTCAAACTTGTGGAAATCCTTGCTGGTCAGGTCATCATTGTGTTTGACCTTCACAGGGAGTAAACTTCAGAGACATAGAAAGAGCAGCCTAAAACTTTTATCTGGTGTGTGGCTTTTAAATGTAGTCAGGTGGTTTGGCCATCTGGAGAGATGAAGGAAAGACAGGATGTCTTGATAGATAACTTCTGATATGTCACTTCTTTTTTCTCACCTACTTTTCATATGCGTCTGAATTGGATGTATTGTAGTGGATGGAATAATACACCAGTGGAATACTGAAAGATCCATTTTCTTCTTTTCCCTCTTTTGCTTCAATATGAGCTACTTTTGTGCTTAGGTTTCTGAGTAAAATAATATCTTGAGATGGGGGCAAATGTTGACTTCTGTGATGAAAGCTGAGATGGAAATATCCTGTTTGGTAGAGCTGGGCATCTACCAACAAGGAGGCAGAGTTACTATTTCTACAGAGGTACTCTTATTCTGTAGGGAAATGATTCTTTAGGATGTTTAGCATCTGCTTATCATCCCTTGTGTTGTTTCTAATCACACATTTCCTTTCAATGGTGAGGGGTTTTTTTCTCTTTTGAAGACTTTAAAATTTATATTTGTCAGAGGGATACTTTGAAGATGTTCGTACAACCAGTTTCTTGTGGTATTTCAGAATATTTTTGTTAGACTGTAGCTAGAATTCCCCAAAGATTTCATTGTTTTGGCTATGATGACTTTTGTTTCATGTCCTGTCCAAGAGCAGCTCCACCAGATTGTGGTACTTTAACTGACTTCTGTGAGCTGCTGACCCCCAGATCTCATATTCCACCCAGTCTTCTCTATGGGTGTCACCCATAGGTGTTGACCTTAAGCTCATCCTGATCATCAGGTAACTCTCTGCCACTGTGGACATTAGAATTTTTTGAACTAAAATCTCCAGAAGTCATCTGGATGCTCCTCAGAAGTGTTTTACAGGCTGCAACCTTCTGAGGTGTTAGTCCCAGGATAAATCTTTCCAGAAGAACAGGAGGTATGCTTGTACCTGAGCTGTGCAAACATATTTCCTAATAATTAGCTAACTTGACCTAGAACCAGTAGTATGCATATGCTGCTGCTCCTTTGTTTTCCTTCAACACTTACTCTGGCCTCATGTGGTCTATTTTGCTTCTCCATTCCCCATTGTTTCTCCCTGTGTTTCAGGGCAGTCACTGGGACTTCAACACCTCTGACTCCTTCTCATTGCTTTTAGTGAACTTTGCCTGATGTTCTTCCTTACACAGCTGAAGTGTAAGTGGTCCTTTTGAGTGGAATAGAGTTCTTTTGTCCAAAGTCCTTGCCTTTCACTGCTCTCCTCTCCAGCTGTTGGCATCATTCTACTCTCTTTTGTCCCCATGGAATACAGCTCTTGAGGCTGGAGCTTTTCTTCCTCAGCCTTACCTTTTCAAACAGTTTCTCACTTGCCTCAAGTTCCAGCATCTCGCCCTTTCCTTGAAGACCTTGCATTTTGTGCCTGCCTTTGCACATTCTCTTTTCCACCATTGGGAACAACCTTGAACTCCAGTTTTACTACTGTTGTCTCTTCACTCTCCCCACTTTGCCTGTTTTTAGTCATGCATTCATCTGGTGAAACCAGTGATATCTCATCCCTTCTAATCCCTCCTCTTGTGTCATTTCTAATATGATACTTTCATGAAGTGTGTTGTCTCTGGCTTAGTGGAGGGGAGTTGATGATAACTCACTACATATTTTTAAATATTTCCCTGTGATTCAGAACCATCAAGCTGTTCTTTGTCAGCCTTTGTAGCCTTATGTTCTTACTTGCTGTTGATATTATCTTTCCCTTTTATTGTTTTTGCATTCAGCAATTATATTTTGGTTTTGGCTCAGGTATGCTCTTAAATTGGCCAGTGCAGTAGCATGCCCATCTTGAGAGACTGGGAACCTTTGGGTATGTTGCTAAAAATAACAGGATAAAGATCAAGCAAAGATAGAAGAAATACTGATGAGTGAATCAGGATACTTGCCTTAATTGTGACCTCACCCTGAACGGTTCATACCTGAGGAGTGGCTTTGGGTATTTGTGTATTTCTAAAAGCCAGTTCAGGCTGCATTCCAGCTTGTGGGGCATATTACTTTGCTTGGTGAGCAACCTGGTCTATTGGAAGGTGTCCCTGCCTCTGGGGATTGGAGAAAAGGAAGAGATTGGAACTTGGTATTTACAGTCCCTTCCAAGCCAAACCGTTCAATGGTTCTGTGATTACTGTTGGTAGTATTTGTTGTCACCTCTTACCCTTTCCAAAACAGATGCTGCACTATACTTGGTTGACTGTTCCTGTGCCCTTTCTAGCTTTAACTGGACTTGGCCATGTTGTTTTAGTGAGTAGTTGTTTTAGTGTGTTACTGGTGCTTTTTTCATGTTTGTAGGAAGATAATGGTGAATGTGGAGAGGGTTCTCTTTGTGTCAGTATGTGTGGGATTTGAAGTGGAAGTGGAATAAAGTACTTGACTGAGGTGCATTTTGGCCACTTAAAGTCATACAAACCACATGAAAAAAGCTGAAACTTCTGTAAGATTCCTTTGACTTGGATGAGAACAAAAGTGAGAAGGTTTTAAAACCTGCTTGAATCTATTCTGTAAGAGAGTTTTGTGAACAAGTTCTTTTGATCCTGTGTCTGTTTAAATTAGGAATACACTTCCTCTCATACTCTGTCCTTTTTCTGTCCCCTCCTATTCTATGTCTTTATGAGGTTCAAGTCTTTCTTGGTGCTTTTATTGTTTTCACAAGTGCTTTAGCTGTAGCTGATATGTGCAGTCTTTGATGACAGGTGCCATTGTGGCAGGTCTCTGTGACATATGCTCCATCAAAGCTCTGCACTGCCCCAGCCTGGCTGAGTTTGCTGCCCTTCTTTCCCACATTGCTCCTTGCATGTGTAGTTCTGCTTTGGCCCTTTCCTTGTTATGGCCCAATGAAGTCTCCTTGCCTCATGTTGGGGCAAGGTTTTGTGTGCTGTTTTTGAGCCCCACTTCTCTTGGTTGGCCCTCCAAGGAGCAGTTCACTGGATGTGTCCTGAGCAGGTGCAAGTGTTGGACCATCAGTTCTTTAGTGTCCTGTGCATTCCTTTGGAGTGGGATTTTGTCCTCACTTCACTTGTTGAGATGTCATGGAGCTCCCTGTGAGTCCTGGAGAGGTGGATAAAAAATTGTAAGCAAATTTCTGCAGTTGTGTTTGATGTATGCAAATGTGACATGTGAGTACATGGGACTACTCAACTGACCAGAATCTGATCCAGCACCTTTCTCTTTTTTCTTAGGTTAACTGTAATGGCTTCACAATTGAAGATGAAGAACTCTCTCATTTGGGATCAGCCATATTTCCTGAGTAGGTTGATTTTAATATTTAAAAAGATAAAATTAACTTATTTAAAAACAAATAGAGGAAGTAGATATCTACCAAAAGAATTAATTTATCTTGTTTTAAATATCTTTAATTGGCAAAATGTGGCAAATTATTTGCAGCAGGTTTTCTTAAAAATCCAGTAATTTTGGTAAAATTGCATATGTAATTTTTTTTGAAACTTAGATTGTGAACTATATTCAGGTTGGTAAAAAACACTTACTTGGGTAGCAGGTTCTGGACAAGCACATCAAGTAATGATCAAAGCCAAATGAAAAGGATTGCAGGTGACTTGCTCTGTTCACAACTTCCTGTTTTGGCTGGGTATAATCCTTCCCCTGGTGCTCTCTGAAAAATATCCCTTCTACCTTTGTTCCTTGGCAAATAGTAAATCCCTTTCATAGCTTCCTTGAGCCTCCTTGCTATGACAGTGGAAAAAAAATATGTACAAGCTTCTTAGCTTTACAGATAAACTGCAGATGTTAAGTGTTAACTGCAGCTCGTGAATGGGGGACTGCAGCTTTCTTTAGGGCCAGGAAACATTTCTTGCATTTTTAAATCTGTCCTTCCCATTTAATATTGTAGCAGAGGAGGGTATTTTCTACCCCTCATCTTTGCACAGCCTGTATGAAGGTATTAGCACTGAGGCTTAGTTTGACTTCCTGGTGAGGCTTGGATTACTCGTGGCTTATCTGTGTCAAAGTAACCTGAAACTTACAGATGCCCACTCAAAGCTGGATGTGATTTTGCCAAGTGCTGCAGACAAGCAGTAGGAGCTAGTCCTTGCTTCACAGATTATTCTTCTTCTTCAGGCAGGTCTGTCTAATGTTCATATCCTTGATCTACAGATTGGAAATTAATGCCTTGAAATGCCCAGGATCAGAGTCATTGTGGGAAGAGGAGAGTATTAAACCAGGATGTTCTGGAAAAATGTCCAGCACCATCACTTTGTAAATGCTCAGGATACAAGAGTCAGATTTTTCCTACTTAACAGTTATGCCTGTGAGCTAAAAATACTGAAGAGACAGTTGTTATTTTGCTAGATTGGAAGAGAAAGAATTAAAATTACAAATTTTATCTCAGATAAGCAGTGAACTGCCCTTTCTCCAAGCTTGGTAATAAGGGGTTTACTTTTCTCTGTCCATCTAGGTTTTTGTCCAAGTCATGTGCTTGTATAACAGACAGAAATCTCCTCCCTCCCACTTCAAACATGGAGGCAGTTTACATTTGAATAGAAGCCAGCTAAAATTTTAACACCCATCTCAACTTGCAATGCAGCAAAGACTTTTGTTTTCCTGTATTTACTTGTTTCCTTTTAGGTTTAACATGTTTTTCTTTCTCCTCTGAGGAACATAGTCTGTCTATCATGTTGATAGTGAAGCTGTATGAACATACCTGTCAGCTGTCCCATAGCACTGTGAGAAGGGGAAAATAATAACTTGCCTAGTTCTGCAATAATAGGATTTAAAAATTGTAATGATTCATTAGCACAGCCATTCTCCATATCATTAGAATAAATAACAGTACAACAGATTTTCCCAAGGTTACCTTCATGTTAAGCCTCAGAATAAAAACAGCTTAGAGAGACAGACTGACTCAATCTTTCAGACTTATTTATTTTGTGAAGTGGTGCTTAACTGGTTGCGTGTTGCTTGTGGTTGTGGTTGGGGAAAACATTTACTTTTCTACTTTTACAGTGTTGCATTGATGAACCATAGCTGTTGCCCAAATGTGATTGTGACTTACAAGGGAACCTTGGCTGAAGTCAGAGCTGTTAGAGAGATTGAGCCTGGAGAGGAGGTAAATGGGTTAGGGTTTGAATGTGCTCTGTTCTTGTGCAGCCTGACAAGATTCATTCTGCTTCTCAGGGATCATTGCAATTAGATGGAAATTTAGTAACAGGAAGGAAGGATCTCTTGTTTCTCAGAGAAATGCAAGATGGTACTTTGGAAAAATTAGGGTGGCTCTGAAGGACTGAAGGGATTTTTGGAGGCAGTACCCTATTTTTTGCTAAAACATGGGAAGGGCACCTGCAGCAGTCACTGTGTATCTGCCAGCCTCTCTCTCAGTTTACCCATCTGTAAAATGAGGCTGAGTTTACTGATGTTTGGCTGGTGCTTTGAAATTCCAAGATCAAAGCAAATTATTACGGCTGTAATAATTCCCAGTATAATAGTAATGTGTTGAAATTGAAGCCAGAATAAACAAGGTAAATGGGTACAGATAAATCCTCTGACTTCTGTTTGGACAGAGGATCCACAAAACATGGGACTTGGTCATATCACCTCAGAGGCGTTTGCTGGGAAATCACAGAAGAACAAATGTGTGGTTTTAGGTGGAGTGAAACTGAACAGAGAGGAATAAAAATCTGTGAAATTGAGTAAGGTTCTGGGTTTACTTTGAAACTTTCTCAATCAAATAATTAATTTGGCAGGGAGTTTTAAACAGTAGAGCTGCACTTTACTAAAAAAAAAAAA